>JZLH01S0025657.1:771-13733 GCA_001188425.1 Eucidaris tribuloides | reverse complement strand
GAGGGAAAATATTTCAGGAAGGAGGTTAAAGATTTAACTCAATCCTGGAGGTACGTTGCGTCTTTCAAAATGTATTCATGTACGTTGACCGCGAGTTGTGAAGATGGAAGGCTTCTTCCCCACATAATATTCGACTCGTGCAGATCTGGCCTTTGTTTGTGTTCGCACCGCCGTGACGTTGCTATTGTATGGTTGTGGGGACCTTTAGAAATTGCTCACGAATGGCAAGCAAACGGTTTGAACACAAGCAAAATGTTATGCATACGAAAAAAAGCAATTGCTTGAAATCGATCTTTGGCTTGAAGGATGTTAGCAGGTGTTTTTATGTATACGGTCTATTACTTTCATGGGAGCACAAAGGCGGGTTTCGTATAAAGTATTAAAATATTACGCGTAAGAAGGGAAGCATTTCCTGTCATGGGAGTTACGAAAGATCACTTCACTAATGAATACAAATTTATGGATGTTTCTTTATGTGACCATTGAGGAACGGTTCTACTGATTATTTCTAGAGGGTATGATGTTTGGAATTCAATTTGCATATTCTTGTTTTTGTCATACCGGACAAACCTGCAAACCTCGGGCAAACTATCAGGTTATCAAGAACAAACTTTGTTTCAAAATGTTTCTGCAGGCAACAAGCAATAATTGCTTTGGAATGCAAGCAAGAACCTTTGCTTGCAAGCAATTCCTTATTTTTATGCATACGGATTCAAGCAAAATGCTAGAAAAAGCAATTGCTACTTTTTATGCATACGGCCCAATATGCGCACGTCAGAACTCGACCCAGTCCTCCTGAAGCATGCACAATAATCACAGTCCAGCACAGCTGCTCGCAGCCAGCGAGCCGGGAGTGAGTCCGGTCGACTGTCAAATCTGAAATCCATATGACACAATATCGGCACATAGTTTTATGCGTTAAGTTTGGTATGTTTGTTCATAAAATGACAAATCTACAGACTGTATTTCAAGTTGTCCAACTAGTTAATATTTTCTCTTTCTACTCCTATAACTAAAATCCCGTGTTTAAATCATTTAATAATGTGCATTTATGCTGTAGGTCGGGCAGAAAACAGAGAGAATCTGAGAGTGACTGGCCAAAATTGAGCTGTTTTTTTTAGTGTCTCGTCGATGTCTCGGCCTACGAGACCGAGACATTAGCGTCCGAGACCGAGACATGTCTCGAGACACTCTACACTGCCAATTAACAACCATAATATGGATGACTTGTCCCAACAGATGGGACGACATATCCCTCAATTACCAACTGTGTGGATGAACTGTCCCACGAGATGGGATTGACCTTTATACCTGACCTATGACCTTGAAAATTGAACTTGGTCAAGCATTTTTCTTTTTTGAAACATATGTAAAAATTCTGTGGGGCTAGATGTAAAACCATATGTCTGTGAGACTGAGACTGTTAATAGCAGTGTTGTAACCAAGTCATTTTTTTCTCAAGTCAAGTCAAGTCGCAAGTCATTCTGTCTCAAGTCAAGTCGCAAGTCAAGTCAAGTCCGAAGTCATTTCGTCGCAAGTCAAGTCAAGTCAACAAGTCAACAACATAAAAAAAATTGTGCCCCAAATAAACAACTCCTCGCGGTCTTTGCTGCAGATGAGAAAACATTTTATTCAGATGGCCGTTGAATAAGAGAAAGGACATTTAGAGGGTGCATATGGACCAAGAATAGAGAGTTTTTAAAAAATTTATGAACCAAAACAAAAAATACATCACTCATAATAGTGTTGTAACCCGTCATTTTTTCTAAAAGTCAAGTACAAGTCATGTTTGCCACAAATAGGAGAGCTGTCATCAAGTCAAGTCCCAAGTCACAAAATTTGGCGAATCGAGTCTGACTCGAGTCCAAGTCTCCAAGTGACTCGAGTCAACAACTCTGGTTAATAGTTAACAACCACACAAACAAACTCGCATGATCACAATACTTTGTCCGTCCAATTTCACTGGCGGAGATAATGATGCCCTGAAGGACAAATACACAATTAGTGGTTGAACTATATGGTAATTGTGTTTTTTAGAAGGACTTATAGCCTAGTCCTTGATAGCTGTGGGGCTTCCAAGAGTATAACAAAAGACGA
This sequence comes from Eucidaris tribuloides, assembly GCA_001188425.1. NCBI lineage: Eukaryota > Metazoa > Echinodermata > Echinoidea > Cidaroida > Cidaridae > Eucidaris > Eucidaris tribuloides. The sequence continues at coordinate 11,636 of JZLH01S0025657.1, read as the reverse complement.
CTATTTTCATCTTTGCATTTCTTCAGTTTATGAATTGCTGTAACCGTGGGTTATTGCATCTTTGGTAACTAACCATTCCTTGAGGTCTTGTCGCTGTTTTGTTGGCTTCTAATATTTGAAATGGTAAAGGGTGCTTGTCTCGCATTTCTCGGCATTTCTCAAAATTTGCTTCCTGATAACGCGACTCGTGTCTGCCGCTTAAAACAAAAGCGTCTTTACCCCCGTAAATTGTACAAAGAAGGAATTCTCGCTTTATACTTATCTGATTGCATACACCATGGAGAAATTAACGATATTGTTGCTTTATTCCTTTCTTTTTGCGCCGTGTAGTATGACTTGTCCAGAACAATGTACCTGTTACGTAGATCGTGTTTACTCGACGAATACAGTAACGTGCATTCGAAAGTCTCTCTATCGTCTCCCGCCCGGGCTACAACAACACACGCCAAGAACTGGACATGGCCGACAACCGTCTGACAGAACTTACTCCTCATACCTTTATGGTAAGTAATTTTTTTGTAGGGGTGTCGATCAGTATTTAGGTTTGGGAAGTAAAATTTCAGTAACTTTGTCGCCCCCCCCTCCCCCGAGCGGGTTGTGAGCATAGTCTACCTTACACAAGTATGTGTTTGGACTCTTACTCCATATATACACACTAGAAAAAAAAGGTAACTACCCCCTCCTTCAAAGTACCATAGGTTGTAGCAAAATAATTTGGCAGGAATATTTCTACACTCATTTACTAACTTCTGTGTGAAAATGTGATTGATCCATCGAGTTGTACATGAGTGACCATGCATTAAAAGCAAAAAACATTGTCACTTTTCAAAACTCACAGGAGACATTTTCTTTTGCCAAAATAATGGTAAATAATTGTATTGAATGCTTTATTATAAAGCGTGCACTCAACCATAACATGGTTATAACCTCTTACGTTCGTACAACATTTTATCGTGCAGGGCCCTTGGGAGAGCAGTTCTTTAACTGAAAAGGCTGCCCTGCTAAAATCAAACGGAAATAAATAAATAAATGAATAAATAGATTAATAAATGAATAGGTAAAGATAAATTTTGCTGAAAAATATCGGATTTCATTTTTTTCAATAAACTCAATTGATTTTACAATTTCAAAATTGAGTAAGGATGGAAATGTTTAAATTGAGCTCACTGTATCGTAAAATGTGCTAAAAGTGACAGGGGAGGTTTAAGGGGGTTAAACGATAGATGATTAACATAAAGATCACGTAATCATTCAACAGAAACAAAATTTGTGATCCTACTTCACAGATCCCCCCAAACGACCCTTGTGACTTTTGAAAAGTGGCATTTTGTCTTTAGTATATATGTGCTCACTCATACATGACTTGACGGATCAATCACATTTTCACACAGAAGTTTGTCAATTAGTGCAAAAACACCCTTGCCAAAATAATTTGCTCAAAACCGTTTATCTAAAAAGTTATGGTATTTTGAAAAGGGGTTAGTTACCGTACTTTTTTTGTTGTGTTTATATAATGTGTCCCAGAAAAAAAACGAAACCGGATTTCATGGTAAAAATATTCTGTCATAATTAATAATTTCTTTAATGAATTATATATGTTTATAAAGCTCTGTTTCTCTCCTTTCATTTGATATACACTTTAGTATTCATCATTCAATCATGATTAAATTAAAACAATGGATTGTGATACTAGAATTTCATTTCCACACACAAATTTCATCTTTGAATTCATTTTCAGGGTAGTGAATGTAATTATTTTTGAAAAATAAAGGCATCACATAAAAGTTCATAATTTCTTCTTTAATCTGACACCTAATACGTAAAAACTGAATAATGTATGCCATATAACAAATCAAATGAAAACATGCATGCTCGTTTTAGCATGATTTTCAAAGCGAATGCATTTGAACCAAATACAGTGTGTCTCAAAAATAATTGTGCAAGTCAAAAGCGCCCTATTTGGTAATAAGAACAACATTTTTGTGACGTGATGCTTACATTACCATCAAGGGCATAGTCTTAGCTTTCAAATGTCGTTTGTTTTGTGCAGTTTGCTTGTTTTAATCCTGAGATATGTTCAGTTAACAACGAAAAGTTAAAGTCACAAATGTGCCACTTTTACTACAGTCAATAACTCAATATAGCATCAGAACCTCTTCCTGTAAAAGTGACATAATAGTGATTCTACCCTTTTGTTGCTTGCAGGATATCTCGAGATTAAAACAAGGGATTTGAACAGAACAAACAACATTTGAAAGCTAAAACTTTGCCGTTTATGTTGACGTAAACATGTGTCACAGCAGTATATATTTTTTATGTTTTTGAGAAGTGCTGCAGCATGTCTCAAAAATTGCGCAAGTAATTCAAACATACTCTTATGACATGATGCTTACATCAACGTCAAGGGCAAAGTCTCGGCTTTTAAATTTCATTTCTTTTGTTCAATTTGCTTGTTTAAATCTCGAGATATCTTGTAAACAACAAAAGGGTGGAATCACAATTCTGCCACTTTTACAAGGGACTGCAGTAAAAGTGGCACAATTGTAATTTCACCCTTTCTTATTCAAATTAACATATCTGAAGATTAAAACAAGCAAATTTAACAAAACTAACGTTATTTGAAAGCTAAGACTAAGCTCTTGACGTTGATGTGAGCATAATGTCACAAGAGTATTTTCTAATTGGCAAATAGGGCGGTTTTCACTTGCACAATTTTTTTTAGACACACTGTAGAAGCGAACTGAACAAAAGGTTTACACACAGCCGACTTCACACCTAGCTTGCTTGAGAACAACAATAGGCTTGTCATCCTGCTGGCAAGGTAATTTCCCGGGGTAATTTCTTGGTTGTTGCCTGCCTGCTCCAGACTGCAAGGTTAATGAATGCAATTTGGAACATTTCTGAAAACTTGATTTTTTTTTGAATTGTCTTTTCTCAATCATGCATACCTCATTTTTCACATATGTGGTATCGAATGAAAGAAGATAAGGTATCCTTTTTAATGATGTCCTTCAAAATCGAAAATAGTGCATTTAAACATGACAGTTTGACTTTCCAATTTGCTCGTGCGCAAATGATTTTATGGTTGTGTCCCTTCTGATTGTCTGTGCTCAGTCATGCGTGAATGAAAATGTCCGTGATTGGTATTTGATGAAAGAAGAGAAAATATACTTTCCAAGCTTTATTTACATATTTGTTGCTGAGATACAAAAATATCTTCATCAATCTCGGTTTCCATGGGACACACTTATTGAACTTAAAAATCATTCCAATCACGCCTTTCATGTGTGTGTGTGTGTGTGTGTGTGTGTGTGTGTGTGTGTGTGTGTGTGTGTGTGCGCGCGCGCGTGTGTGTGCTCTCGACTCACACAGCAATACTTGTGTAGTATCATCTGAGTGCAGGTACACCCTTGTGGGGAATAAATCAGGTACCCCACAAAGAAATACCTCTTCACTGGCATATAGTGGCACATTGCTACATTCTATATTTGTACCTCTGAATACATTTTACGGGTTTTTGCTTAAATAAGCACAACTTACATACAATTATTGTGGAGACCCAAAACTGTATATGGTTCTATGAGATTTTCCCCACAAGGTATATCTGGTACTGACACACCGACACCAATACGTATGTGTGTGTGTTTGTTTGTTTGTTAGTGTGTGTTTGTTGTGTGTGTGTGTGTGTGTGTTTGTTGTGTGTGTTTGTTGTGTGTGTGTGTGTGTGTTGTTTTGTTCATCCACCCCAATGTGAATGTGTGTTTGTTGTGTGTGTGTGTGTGTGTGTGTGTGTGTGTGTGTGTGTGTGTGTGTGTGTGTGTGTGTTGGGGCCCACCCGAGTGTCTCAAGCTTACTCTTGCATGCAGAGAATGTATGATTTCTTTGGAGAAGCTCGAGACACCAGTTTGGCCCCTGCCCAACTGACCCGGGAAATTCAGATTGATTCCCCGCTCCATGTTTGTGCCACATCTTGTATCATGACGGGGCGAAGCAGGGGCGTGCCACTTAACAGCCCAAACTTTCATGAATATGTTTCTCTCATTGTTCTGCTTTTGTAAAAACCAAGTTGATGTCAGGGTAAATCTGCCATAAAGTGGTTTTAGAATATTAATAGAAATACAAACATACACTCACAGAATCATACTGTTAAACACATAAATTCTATAAACACGCATTTTGACAAGAACAAATTATATTGATTTTAATGAACTCTTGTTATCACAAAGATCCTCATCTACCAACAGTAAGATTCAAAGGCCAATTGAAGCCGGTATCTCATTGTAGAAAATTGTTTGCGGTGGCAGTACACGGAGTATTGACTTATGCATCAGCATCAGTGTTTATATTACTTCTGTCTCCCCCTCTCTCTTGGCAGAATGTACCACACCTGGAAGTACCTGATTCTGACGAGAAACCGTATCCACAGGATAGGGAATGGTACCTTCAACTCGTTAATCGACCTGATGTTACTGCATCTTGAGTATAACGACGTCAAAGACTTATCGGGGATCGGGAATCTGCCCAGGCTTACGTCTCTTCGATTGGATGGTAACCCGCTCAACGGAACGGTGACGCAACTCGTTCATGGAGTGCCACTGCTCCAGGAGTTAACCTTCTTTCGATGTCAACTTCGACGTATCCTCACAACTGGAGTCCACGGAATTATCATGCAGAGTAATGCCATTGAGCGACTAAATTCGCGGATGTTTCATTTCCCCGCCCGCGTTGTGATTTTAAAGATGGAGGACAACAGGATCAGAAGCATAGAGAACCTCTCTAACATGACGAACTTACATGTCCTCAATCTATCTTTCAATAGAATCGCGTCCATACCCGAGGACGTTTTCTGGTCCACACCATCTTTGACAGAGCTAATACTTACCCATAACCTAATTTTGAGTCTCGACGGCTTTAAATATCTCGAGTCACTGCTGTTACTAGACTTACAATTTAACCACGTTCAGTCATTTTCAGCCGATGATTTCCAAGGGTCCAAATCGCTGAGAGAATTAATCTTAAATAATAATCAAATCACGACGATAAATGACACCTCTTACATTCCAACCCTCAAATCGCTAATTCTAAACCATAATAGAATCAACGACTTTCATTTTTACTTTCCTCATCATTTAAAACACATTTTCAGAGTCATAAATTTGGATTCTAATCAGTTCAATTCCATTAACATATCGGGATCTCTCACCGAAGATCTCTCTCTGTGTTCATGCGAAATTCACACCGTGGTTGCCATTAATACCATGCCGAATCTGTCTTACCTTACACTAGCAAACAATGCTATTACATTTATTGGCAGGAACTCCGTTTATGGTCTGCCCAAACTGAGTGATGTTCGATTGACGAATAACCGACTAAGAATGTTCCCAAATCTTTCCCTCCCAGCTCTCCGCTTTTTGGATTTAAGACAAAATAGAATCACCATCCTCACTGATGAAGATGTGGAGAGGTTTCCAGCTCTCTGGTTACTGTCTCTTGATGGGAATAGGATAACATGCATTTACGCCTTATCTCACCAGAACATTCAGTCACTTTCTCTTAATGACAACAATATAAGTGTTATTGAAGATGGAGCTTTTCTTAACTTGCCAAATCTTGTTTTTTTACATCTCGAAAAGAACAGCATTTCCTCGATATCTGACGTGAGTAGTGCTCGATATGCTTGGGATATTAACCTATCTGATAACAATATTCGTAATATAGCAGAGGGGGAATTAGATGATTTTCAAAATCTGAGCTCTTTAAAGCTGTCAGGAAATCAAATTTTGCGGCTGGACAAGGCCATTCCTGAAAACGTTCCGAATGTATGGCTCGATAACAACCACATAGCCTCCATTAATTCGGAAGTATTTTCGAGTGTCGCTACAACTCGAGTATTTCTCCCTGAAAATGAAATACAATCATTGCAATTCATTTCTCATCTAACGAACCTCAATTATTTGTACCTGACAAAGAACAGGGTTACAAACATTACCAGCATGATATTTACGAGTTTAAGTAAATTAGAAATCATTGATCTATCGGATAATGCAATCGGTTACATCGAAAGTGGTACATTTGTTGACGTGGTACGTTTACAGATCTTAAACTTATCGCACAATGTCATTGTTCGACTCCAAGACCAAACGTTACCGTCAGAAGCCAGGTTGCAGTTGTTTTTAGCGAACAACAGGCTTGAGACTTTAAAAATTAATATATGTTCTGCTTCTTCACATCATATTCGAGTCCTTGATATTAGGAATAATCCAAGTTTCAATGAATCAGTCTCCCTTTTGAATATTTCTAACATATACCGTGTGTACGCTGATAATATTTCTGATGGGAACGTGGGCAAAACAAATTGCTTCGAAATGTTGATCTACCTGCTGTAACTCATTTGTCTTTGTTACTCGATTCTTTACATTTCATCCGTTTTATCAGTTTACATTCACTGCATATCGACGAAAACCGGTTTAGAAACAAATTCCAAGTTTGATCAACGCTTCTGACCTGATAACATTAACGATGAGTTGGAATCAAATCACTAGATTACACAAGGATGACTTTCGTTCATTCCCAAAATTAGAGGTGATAGACCTCGCTCATAATGGTCTTAAGTCCATAGAGTCGTACGTTTGGTTCTACAAATTTCCTTGACACATTAAACTTGAATCAAAATCAAATTCAAGTTGTTAGGTTTCGATATCTTATCTAACGTCATAATGGTGAAAACCACCATCCACTTGACGGAGAACCCGTGGGAATGCCAGTGTGAACTTCAGTGTTACAAGATGAAATCGTGATGGGCGATGTTTCCCTAGATGCTCCGACTGTTATCTGTGCATCTCCATCATACATGACAGACAGGCACATCACCGACAAAGAACTGATCTGTCCTCCTGCCCCATGTACTGATGTCACATTCAATGAAACTCTCTTCGTATGTTCCGGTGAATCGTTAGAGATACCTTGTCCATTCAGCGCCAATGAGAACGCATCGATTGAATGGTACGATGGCGATGGCAACCGGTTACAGTCCGTCTGTTCACAACTCGAATACGTCCCAGTGTCAAGGCCATTCGCGACTCAATTTACAGAAGTACTGTCAATTTATATATTTCTGAGCAGCTCAATCTAACCATTCCGGAGCATATAGCTGTAAAGTGACAAATATGGCTGGGACTGTAGTACTGCTGAATGTAAGCATCGTTGTTGCGGAATGGAATGAAACGAATGCACGGACAACGAGAACGCCACTACTTTCGTTGCTCATCACCTGGAATGAAGACGATCTCTGAAGTGTGCGCGAATGAGTGGAGCAACCTTATCGACAGTTACAGGAGCCCCGTCTACCCAATACCTCTCCCAAGCAACCTGTATTGTCTTCCATCACGTCATCGTAGTCGTGTTTTTCTGCTCGTGTTCATGTTTTTGTTTCGAGATCTAATCCTTTATTATTCTGTTCGAAGGATCTATTCGTTAAATATGCCGGAAAGAGTATCGCGTTGCTCTTTACATTGTAAATACATTACATAACATTACATTACATTACATTACATTACATTACATTTACTTTACAGTACATTACATCATGGAGGTAGATGCATAACGATTACATACATTACATTTTACTTACATTACATTACATTTACATTACTTTACAGTACATTACATCATGGAGGTAGAAGTGCATTATATTACATTACATAACATAACATTACATTACATTACATTACATTACATTACTTTAAATTACATTACATCATGGAGGTAGAATAGTGCATTACATTACATTACATAACATTACATTACTTTACAGTACATTACATCATGAAGGTAGAAGTGCAATTACATTAGCATTATATTACATTTTATTACTTTACAAATAACATAACATAACATTACATTACATTACATTACTTTACATTACATTACATTACATTCACACTAGGGCTTAATTTACATTTACTTTACAGTACAATTACATCATGGAGATAGAAGTGCAATTACATTACATTACATTACATTAGTACATTACAGTACATTACATCATGGAGGTAGAAGTGCATTACACTACATTACATTAGGGCCTACCTACATTACATTACTTTACGAGTAACATTACATCATGGAGGTAGAAGTGCGTTACATTACATTACTTTACAGTACATTACATCATGAGAGGTAAGAAGTGGCATTACATTGCCATTACATTAGGGCGTACATTACATTACACTACTTTACCGTACATTAGACCGTGGAGGTAGAAGTGCATTACATTACATAACATTACTCTACGTACATTGCATCATGGAGGTAGAAGTGCATTACATTACATTACATTAGGGTCTACATTACATTACATACTTTTACCTACATTACATCATGGAGGTAAGAGTGCATTACATTACCATTACATTTTATTACATTTCTCTACAGTACATTGCATCATTGGAGTAGAAGTCGCACTTACATTACATTACATTACATTAGGGCCTACATTACATTACTTTACTTTACAGTACATTACATCATGGAGGTAGAAGTGCATTACATTAGCATTACATTTTATTACATTTTCATTACACTACTTTACTCGTACATTAACCATGAGGTAAAAGTGCATTGCATTACATTACATTACATTATGGCTTTACAGTACATTACATTTTAACCGTTGTGATGGCCGAGTGGATAGAAGCGTCCGCCTCACAATCGAAGGTCGTGGGTTCGAGCCCGGCCGGGTCATACCAAAGACTTTTTTAAAATGGTACCTTCTGCTTTCTTAGCTAGGCGCTCGCGAGTTCTAGAATAGAGAAGGTAATAATAGCATTTATGTTATGCAGGGCCGCGCTGGAAATCAGTCATTTGATTGAAGTGGCCTCGCCTGGGTAAATAAAAAATATTATTATTATTATTATACTCATCATCATGGAGGTAGAAGTGCATTACATTACATTACATTACATTATGCTTTACAGTACATTACATCATGAAGGTAGAAGTGCATTACATTACATGACATGACATTACTTTACAGTACATTACATCATGGAGGTAGAAGTGTATTACATTACATTACATTTTATTACATTACTCTACAGTACATTGTATCATGGAGGTAGAAGTGCATTACACTACATTACATTACATTACATTACTCTACAGTACATTGCATCATGGAGGTAGAAGTGCATTACATTACATTACATTAGGGCCTACATTACATTACATTACTTTACAATGCATTACATCATGGAGGTACTAGGTGTTAAAAATAATATTTGTTAATTTTGAAAATTAATAACACAAAAACTGTACAACAGATTATACTGACATTGAGTATAATTACAGCAGAATAGTGAACATTTTTGTTGGAGGTGGTTTCAGTACGATATCAATACTCAGTTTTATGAAATTCACACTTATTTAAAAAGTTAGAGTTCAGATTTTGCTCAAAATCCAACTCCCTGTACAAAATTTGAAAATGTACAGAAATCAAATGGTGTGTGTGTGTGAGTGTGTGTTCAGTCCCTACACAATAGAAATAGACAATGGCTGTGGATAGTGAATAGAGTCTAGCAGTCGCCAGGCTATTTATGAATATTAATAAAGCATTTATCTTCCTTGGATGGAGTCTGTGATAGACTGCATACCAATGTCTCCAAGGTGCAGTCTCTGGCAGCCTTTGTCTATTTCTATTGTGCGGGGACTGAACACACACTCCCACACACACCATTTGATTTCCGTACAGTTTCTAATTTTGTACAGGGGGTTGGATTTTGAGCAAAATCTGAACCCTAACTTTTTAAAAAAGCATGAATTACATAAAACTGATTATTGATATCGTCTTCAAACCACCTAAAACAAAATGTTCGCTATTATGCTGTAACTATACTCAATGCCAGTATAATCTGTTGTACAGTTTTTATGTTATTGATTTTTAAGATTAACAAATATTATTTTTAACACCTAGTATTTCTACTTGTGTATGTAGATCCGTTTTGAACATTATCTACATGTATGAATATTTGAAGATGCAGTTCTTGAATATTTGGTGTCCAAGTGTTTTGTGGTCATAATTTTGAAAGGTTTTCTCTCCTGTGGTTTACTATTTTGACTGGGTGTACATGACGAAGTACCATTCACCCTAGATTTGTTAGTGTAATACAGGTAATTTAACATTATTTTTTAAAATATATTTTTGCGTATTAAAATAAAAGCAACAAGCAATTCAGTATGAACTTCTCTTGAGTTTGAAAATATATATAGTTTAGAATCATGCTGTTGGACAAATACTTGAGACAAATTTCCCACTCCTTAAGACAACAGCTACTCTTTGAAATTTATGGACATCCACTCAAATACTCTGCTCCAGAATTTTCTGATCCCTTAACTATCTGGACTTGGTAATTGGGTGCTTGCAAAGCTAGTGCCCAACGTACAATTTACATCAATTCAGAGTCTGCTCTTTCAGATGAGGTATAACTCATATAACCTTAATGCCTTACTAACCCTTTGGATGCTATAATGTAAAATATAGCCAAAAATCTTGGGGGTCCCACCCGAGATTTTTCATTAATTAATTTAAAACAAACTAAAGACATTCAGAGTCTATTATTGCAGGGTTATGACTTCGGGGCATAAAGCTTTCAAATAAACAAAAAATTTCCAAAACTTGGGCTTTAATCTGTAAACATTAGATTCACACATATTTTGCATCAATATTAAATCAACAGAGAAAATACAAAGGCCAATGCAGCATGAAAAGGTACAGTCACGTTCTCGTAATACTTACCACCTCGTATAAACGCGTTTAATGGTCGATTGATTTACGCGTACGGCAAACGCGATTTATTTATTTCATATTT
>JZLH01S0025646.1:0-11017 GCA_001188425.1 Eucidaris tribuloides | reverse complement strand
CATTATAAAGTAGATCTTTGTCATTTGATTGGAGGATTGACAAGTATGAAAAATATAGCCATACATAAGCCTACGTTCTGATACTCTTTCTGGCTTATTAACAAATTCAGCATGTTCAGTTTACAGTCAATGTCTCTGCAGTCTTTTTTTATTTTAGTCTAAATTTCACCAACTTTAAATCCTTATTAAAGCAGAGAGTTATGTTCACCGGTTAAACCTCAAACTTAAAGCTCACGTACATCACACAGCTAAGTGGGACAGCGCGTGTACAATACGTGTATAGCGCACTGCGAACCGTGGAGTGAAACGAAAATATAACCAACTTGCACGGAAAAATATAACCAACATGCACGCAAAAATATAACCCAAACGCTGCGCTGACTGGAGTATTTATTCAATATCATGTGACCAACAATCCTCCAATCAAATGACAAGGATCTACTTGCATGTTGTATAATAGCATATATTAGGACCTTTCTATGCAATATAGAGTAATAACATGATTGACAGGAGTATCCTGTATTAAATTGTTGGTATGTAAATTAAACTAGAACAATGGTGAGAGAGAAAAATGACACTTTTGTCTTATTTTCTCCTAAAATCGAACATATTAAAAGGTTTATCTAATAACAGTAGATGACTGAAAAATATTCATATCAGTTGTTATCCATGTGAATACACCATACATATTAGTCACTTATGGGAAGTAATGCTTTAGTGTACTTAGCAATATTACAATGGGATATCATATTCTTAAGTGCATGACCTACTATGGCAATTTGTTATGTGTGCTTAAAAGGACGTTTATGCCATACATTATTATTATTACTGCAGGCTTGTTTCATGTTTGTGATACTATACATTGAATAAAGTGGAATTCTAGACTTACAGCTAAATATTTTTAATAAAAATAGAAAAATCAGAGGAACAGATCTGTGAAGGATTTAGAAATATCAGACAAAAATAAGATATAAAGATATAAATTTAAGAGACTTTCTAAATTTGTAATTATCCATATTTTCAACAATTCATATTTTGTGCAATTTTACTCAACTTTCAATGTGTTTCCCTGATTTTTCAGCTTCCATTCAAAGCAACTTGCTATCAGCCACGAATTTCTCTTTATGGCTGAAGGAACAGTTTTATAATGTGGGGAAAGGCTTTTATCACTGATATGTTCTCAATTTTTACTGACATGTAATGTGACTATCGAAACCAGATGGTCCATGTTCTACCACTACAATGAACACCAACTATTTTCTGTCTAGCGATACAAACCAATTTGGAAAATTTTTTGATCAAAAGGTAATACACTGCACTCCCATAATAACAAACACGGTTATAACGAAATTCCTGTCAGAACGAAGTAAAAATTTATGTCCCAAAATTTGTATCTATATATCTTTATGTGCATCAACTGTTTGGTTTAAGAAAATTTTGATACAGCGAAAGAAAATTGCAGGTCCTGAGAACTTTGTTATAATGGGAGTCACCTGTATATGTTGGTATAAATTTTGTGTAGATTTTGTGTACTGTTGGTATATATGATTCTTGAAGTTTAATTTTCAAAATCAACAAAGATAGATTTTCATGGTAAGTAAACATTTTTCAGAGTTTTCCAAAACAGAAGATTTTAGTCCTTCATCATTTAATGATCACTCAGTGAAACATTTAATACTTAATGTACTTTCATAACCTCGTTTTTGATTCCACATTATATGCTTATTTTAACTCTCAACATTTTTTGGTCCCACGTTATATTTCACAATTGCTGCTGCATAGTTTGTAAGGTAAGAAAAGATATTCAAACTTGTAAAACATTTCAAAGTTCTTGTTTGAATTATAAATATTTGATGTAAAAGAAATGAAGAATAAAAGCCCTTATATTTTGTGAAAATAGATGAAAAAGAAAAGGAAATCTCAAGAAAAATTTGGCCTTACATTACACTGTCAGTCAAAACTCTGGTTTGTCATGGGTGTATTCAAGCTGTTGTGTAGCCTGATGTGCCAAAACCAAAAATTTGTATCCTTTCACCATGAAGTGTTTCATTGCTTTGCAGGGCTTTGTACAATCATATGGCATATGGATATACATTGTTTACACTGCAGCTTCATGTTCTGTTGGAGTTGTGTGTCAATTATCCTTCAAACTGTTATAACAAGACATGTACATAAACAAAGTATGGGATATTAAAGAAAATCACACAATATATCAGAGCAGATTAAATCAGATGCATAATGTACAAATTGCATTTTACACTGGCATCTACACTTGTGTAAATACATACACAGAACGATATTATCTGAAATTGTTGTTCCACAACATTTGCTCTGGCAACAATTGCTCTGGAACTATTGCAAACACTAACCCTAACCTAAACCCCAACCCTAGCCATAACCCTAACCTAATCCCTAACCCTAACTCTAATCCCATTCTTAACTCTTAACGTGCCAGAAGATTTCAACATCTATGGCCTTTATGTGTATTATGTGTCACAGATCTACGACTTTGGCACGTTAAGAGTTAACTGGACATGCAATGACATCCTTAACTCTAAATCTTTGTCTACCGAGATCACCGAAGCAACACTCGCCTGAGCAAATGTTGGGTCACCACAATATTACCCCATTACTCTTAAGAGAAAACCGACGTTAACCATTCTCAAACATGTCCACCTGTTCTTTCCTCCCCGATGTTCTCTTGCTGGACTGACGAGTCCTCCTACCCGACGTGGACGTCCCCTCCCCGTTCTTCTCTGGAGTTGAGGATGCAGTGGCTGCATCAAGAGGAGATTTGCTTCTCACCTCCTTCAGGCCCTTCTTGGGTGGAATGACAAATTTTATAGGTTTTTGAGGAGCCGTTGTTGTTTCCCTGGTGATTTCGCCGGACTTTGGCACTTCACTGCGCAACAGAGATTTGTGAGATTCACTGTTCGATGTTTCACTGCTGCCTCCAGCAGGAGTGGAATTATTTTGAGGAGGAGAGGATGCATTTTCTTGCATGTTTTCCTGTGCCAATGAGGGCACTTTATCACTTATATCATCTGCTGCGACTGAATTTGTGTTTTTCACCTTGTGCACTGGACTCTGATTTTTCAACATCTTCCTTCTGCACAGATGAAGATTCTTTTTCATCAGAATTAGTTTGTGTGGATTCTTTCTTGGTGGGGTCGGTATCGTTGGAATCTAAGCACAATTCAACATCTTTCGAAGAATCAAGTTCCATTTCGGTCTGTCTCTCACTGCATGGCTCATCCTGATTTGGGGGAACGGTATCACTTTTCCAAGTGGCACCCTGAACCCATTTCATGGGAGGTGGGCCACTTGGCTTGGCGGAGGAGTTAGCTCCCTGTTCTAGTGCCTGGAACCGGTCCCTGGCTCTCTCCCATCTCTCGCTATTCCTTTGTCCCAGAGCCTGCATATTTCCGATTGTCTTCTGCCCACCAGCACCGAGACCAGCTTTCTTATTCTGAAAGAATACTTGTATCTGCAAGTAAAAAAAATATATTGAATGAAAATTTAAACAGACGATTCAAACCATACATTTATCAGGTTCCTGCTCAAATACAAATGACTACTGTCTAACCTTGTTTTTCCGGCTGTGTTGGGACCAGCATTATGCTACTTGCCTGAACAAGAGATTTTTCCTCAACCACATTTTTTTGTAAGAGTTTGTATGTGAAAATGGAATTTAATGAAAATCAGAGTAAACTGCAAAATCATGGATGGGTAATAGAGGTTTGTGAATAACAAGAACAGGCTACATAAATGAGTTTATACTGTAATATCATCTACTCACCGGTTCTTTGATTCCTGCATCTGACTTGCCGAGGGATTCCCCTTCCTTCCAGCCCATTTTCTTCAGCATCTTGTGACCCATGTTGTTGTCTGATATAGCTCTGTTGGGAAATAGTTACAAATGCCAAGAGGAAAAGTGAATAGCTTGAAGTCAGAGTTATCAAAATAAAAACCCAAAACAAACAAACAGTCTAACATCTAAGCAGACAAACTTGCCAATGTTATATTAATTCTTGTTTGTAAATTGATAATTTGCATGAGATACCACTCACACTTGCTTCTTCAACTGTTGAAGTTGAAGAGGCAATTTACATCCATATAACATGTGACAAATACAGCAGTGAACACTTTCACTTGGATACTATTTGTTCAACAAGCAAGTAAATAACATTAAGCATTCAAAGTCAAGTGAAACATATTAAACATCTGCTCCTTAAATCCAATAAACCTCAGATGCAATACAAACATAGTCAGTTACAGACCCTAACCCCAACCCTAATGCTAGATACATCTGATTTAACCTCAGATTTAAAAACACCTGTAATATAACATCATAGGCCTATGGGGTAATCCACCATTTGCTCCGACAACAGTTGTTCTGGTGACAATGCCTCAGAAGACAAAGAGTTAGGGTTAGGGTTGCTATTGGGTTTTCCAGTTCAGAATAGGGTTAGGGTTAGTGTTTGGGTTAGGGATAGGATTAGGCTTGGGTTGAGGTTACGGTTAGTGCATGGCATAATCGTCGGAGCAATTGTCGCCAGAACAAATGTTGGACATTCACCTATGGGCTTGAGAGCGTTAACATAACGTAGATATCACACTTCCTGGAAGATAACACAATCACTTCAAATTTTCTCCCCAAATTACCTGTTGACTGATGCAGGTAAGTCATCTACTTGGTAGGGATTATCACTCCCTACTGTGGCTCTCCTCTCATCTGCCCTGTCCTTGTAGGCCGGGTTAGCCTTCGACGGATCCTTTTGGGACCGATCTCCACCAGCAAGGTGGTATTTCTTCTTCATCCGTCGTAGCTCTTTGCGACGCTGCTGCTCCTTGTCGATCTTGCTTACCGTGGAAGCAGTGCCTATGTTGATATGAGAAAAGGGAAACCAATGATTAAAATGGGATACCTAAAGAAGTTGAATACCAAACTAAACCATGAATATATATACAAGAATGGTAGAAAGTATCATTGTCATCAACTTAACTATTTGCTTCGTTTGTAGATTTGTGCAGTCATACACA
The DNA here is from genome assembly GCA_001188425.1 of Eucidaris tribuloides. Lineage (NCBI taxonomy): Eukaryota > Metazoa > Echinodermata > Echinoidea > Cidaroida > Cidaridae > Eucidaris > Eucidaris tribuloides. The sequence continues at coordinate 5,974 of JZLH01S0025646.1, read as the reverse complement.
AGTCTATACTACAATACAATTACCTGTTGCAGGACAGCAAGTACTATTAACTCACATTCTGCATTGTTGGTCTTCTGCAAGCTGCTAGCATGTTTATAAGTGAATTGAGATTCTGCAAAACATTCCACTGAGTACTCTGATTTAACGGTTCAGTTTTATATGTCATTTACATCTCCCCCAAAATGACTTTGTAAATCTCCAGAAAAATATATTTTCTAAATCTTCACACAATTTTGAAATCTCTACACAAGAAAAATTTACAAACTTAGCAAAAAAAATTTTATGAATGCCGGTCTGAGACCAAATCTTTTAGCTTGTAAATGACAATTCGCATGAAATGTACACAAAAGTCATTTTTATTCATTTTTATGCAATCTTTATATTTGTCATGAATTCAACAACATTTAACAGTCCAGAAGAGCTGCTTTCATGCAGGTGTGCAAAAATGCACATGTCATGGATTGATGGGCTGTGTAAACTGTCTTTCAAAGGCAGGGTGTCTCTTTTGCATGCCTAAAAATCGTCATTGTGTAAATACGCTGTTACATAGAATAAACTACCACCTGAAATATTTAGAAAAGTTTGAAACTCAAGTTTTGGTAGAATTACAGTGAACTTTAGACTTTGATTTGAATAGCTGTCTCCTACAAACAAATTTCTCACCCTAGAACGTACATTTAATACTGGTAATTGTTTTTGTGCATATTTTTAAAATTCTAGATAATTACTGAGCTTCACATTTCACAGACATCTCCTTCATAAATGGCATGAGTGATGTTCTGTTGTGCTGCGGGAGCGATGTTAATGAGATCCTTGCCTTTCAACTACACACTGAAACATCCACTAACATAACAAGCACATATTTACATTCGATCATAGATTTGTAAGTTACCTTGGCAATGAGACCAAATGAGGTTTGTATAAACCCTTGTGACCTTTGACCTATGACCTTTTAACTCCGAAACATGATTTACTTTATCGGGGCCTTATTCTCCATTCTTGACCCAAGTCACATCAAAATCCGATAAGCCATTCTTAAGTTATCGCGTAAAAGACAACAGGTATGGGGCCTCGTGACCTTTGACCTTTCAACTCTAAAATTTAGTTAGTTCTTTGTTGCCTTATAATACATACTTCACCCAAGTTACATCAAAATCCCACCAGCTGTTCTCAATTTATTGTGGTAACGAGCCCAAATCAGACAAGTATTAGGCCTCGTGACCTTTGACCTTTCAACTCCGAAATCTTATCAGTTTATTGGTGCCTTATAATACTTCATCTAAGTTACATTAAAATCCGACCAGTCATTCTTAAGTTATTGTGGTAAAAAGCAAAAATCAGACATATTTTAGGCCTCGTGACCTTTGACCTTTGACCCTTCAACTCTTATATCAAATCAGTTCATTGTTGCCTTATAACACATACTTCACCCAAGTTACATCAAACTCCCACCAGCTGTTCTCAATTTGTGGTAACGAGCCCAAATCAGACAAGTATTAGACCTCATGACCTTTGACCTTTCAACTCCAAAATCTAATCAGTTCAATCGGTGCCGTGTAATACATACTTCACCTACGTTATATTAAAATCCGACCAGTCCTTCTTAAGTTATTGTGGTAAAAAGCAAAATTCTGACATATTTTAGGCCCCGTGACATTTGACCTTTCAATTCCAAAATCTAATCAGTTCATCGTTGCCTCATAGTACATACTTGGTCCTAGTTACATCAAAATCCGATCAGCGGTTCTTAAGTTATCGCGGTAACGAGAACCGGTAACAGACGGACAACTCGAAAACATGATGCCTCCAGCAACTTCGTTGTGGAGGCATAAAAAAAGAGGCCACATTATCTAAATTTTAAATAAAATTGGAAATAGGCTCTCAGTTCCTTTTTTCCTACATACCTTCTACTACTTGTGCCTGTCTAAACATGGCCTGGACCTGGCCTGGTTCACACTCGTCACAGGTTTCGTCGCCACGGTGAATGTGGATCCTGAGAGTGGTGGTGCCAAAGGTCAAGTAGTCTTTGTGAGCCAGGAGTTGAGGCTCACTCTTCATACGAGACTGGGTAGATTTAGGGTAAAATGACAACGGCAAAATAGCATGTAGTGGAAAAATTAACATTTTAATCACTAAACATTATGACGAAGTTGTATAAAGAAGCAATATCCCTTGGGAAAGGTTTTCACATCATCCTGACCTCATCAAACACATTTCAAAATATTCACTATTATATTTTTTTGGCAACATTTTTTTTTATAGAAACAACATGAATAAAATGCTTTATACAAGAGAATTAGTTTTACATTATTATTATTGATATTATTATCATCATCATCATCATCATCATCATCACCATTACTACTGCTACCATTATTATTTAAATATTCTGGTTTCATGATCAGGACATTAATCTTTGATAATTTATCTTGTGAAGACAAACATCAACAAAGTTTATTATTTTTCAAAAAAAAAAACCCTGGAAATATAGACCAATTCATTTTCAGAAACATTTCACTGCTTAGTCCACTATGTCTGGTGGCCATTTTACAGCAAAGTAAACGATGAAACAATAGTTCAAATTTGCAGCTGTCTTTGAACCAAAGCATTGCAAAAATTAAAATAATCATATTCTGTCATAGTCTTGGATGGTATAGCAGACAAAGTGGTGTCTTGCTTTTACACCAGATTGACCTAGACAATTGTCTTCATGTGCATCAGTGCCACCTAGTGTATCCAAAGTTTGTAGACTTATAACGGCAAATGGATGTAACAGTCACACTTGGTCTCATGGTCAGGTTTCACTGTGCTAACAGGTTGAAGTTAGTGGAACCCTGTTGCATGCCTCAATAGTTTGGCTTTCGATGCTATAAACACTAAACTAAATGCTTTTACGAGCTGCTGTGAAAAAACTTTTCACTCTGCCTATCAGGTTTTTTCGCTGGTCACGTGGTAATGATGCCTGTCTATTAATCGGAGGTCCTGGGTTCAATCCCCACCCGAGAATGCCTGTGAAAGTTTTTTTCATAGCTGCTCATAAAAGCACTTAGTGTAGCGTTTATCCAGCGTCGAGAGCTAAACTATTACTTAATAATTTTGGGTAAAGTGCAAAAATAATTTGTTCATACAATTCTAACAAAACATTCTTGTGGATTACAGTCCAGAATTATCACTCTGGCTATCAGGCTTGCATGGTGGTCAAGTGGTAATGATGCCTGTCTAGTAATTAGGAGGTCGTGGGTTTAATCCCCACGCGAGAACACCTGTGAAAGTTTTTTCGTAAAAGCACTAAGTTTAGTGTTTATCCAGCGTTGAGAGCCAAAATATTAATTATTAATCTTGGGTGACATGCAAAAAATAATTTATTAAAAATAAATTCAACATTGTTATTTTCATTTCATTTCACTCTCTTTTCCTTTACCTTCTGTGTGAGTGGTATCCCATTGAGTACAGTACCATTCTGACTGCCCAGATCTGTGATGGTGTAGATCTTTTTCTCACTATTGTATGAAATCTGTGCATGCGTCTTGCTGACCCCGAGTTCTGGTACCAAGAGGATGTGATTGGAGCCCTCTCTGTTGTTGTTAGGAAAAAAAAAAGAATATGTCTTTATCTATTCATCATCATCATCATCATCATCATCATCATCATCATCATCATCATCATCATCATCATCATCATCATCATGTTCATCACCATCATCATATTGAGTCACCATCATCTTTATCATCATCTTCATCATTTTCATCTTGCTGCACAAAGTGCCATAGAACTGACAATGCTTTTAAGAAGGTGTGCTTGTTTTTTGCTGCAACCATGGGCTGCCTAATGCAAAATTTGATGCTACATGTACATTGTGAGTGAAATAATGCAAAAGCTGCACACCCCAGCTCTGGCATTTTATCCAGGTTCCCTGATTCAATACCAAGCACCAAATACATTCAGCATCATTGTACCCTTACAATGGAACCATTTCCCACTAATATCCCGAAGTTGCCCAACCTGGAGTCTTTGATTTTTTTTTTTGGTAGATCAAATTAATTATTGTTTTTACATCATGCTCATGTCTGATGTTGAATAAATCAATACAAATATATCCATGTACACATGTATGTTTGTTGAATAGTACTTTGCATTTTGTATGTCACTGTGAGTTAAATAATTTAATAGTAAATTATACTAGCTTTGTATTGTAACTTGCATAGACAGTTCAAGTTTTAATTTCTAAGTACTATTTAGTTATTATTAATGGATAAGAATGATATTTTTGTTTAATCTAAATTTCAACAAACTTCAGGAAATATAATAAACATCAAACATCATACCTGCCAACAGAACCTCCCTTGCACGTGACGATAGCCAATGAGCCAAGCTTCATTGAGTCAGATCGGACCACTATCATTCTGATGCAGGGGGGATAATCAACCTTGGGAGCTGGAAAGACATGCAACACAAAATATAGAGAAAAAAAAAACCTTAATAAATTTTATGGATTTCACAACATTTCACAAATGTAAATAACCACAAATTGTATAGTAATTCTAAGATAAACATTTTAAAACATAAACATGTAACCAAGATATATGCAATGGAAGATGATTACATGAGACAGATCATCTGTAAAACAATCTCCATTCTATGGGATTAATTTCTCTTGGGGTATGAGAGGAATGAAGTGCTGGTATGTTAATTCTAGATTAGCCTTAAGTAAACAAATTCAAGACAAATCCTTCTAGGCAGGAGATACACTCCAGCTAGTGTATAGACTGATATATCTTTCAACCAGTTTCGTTTGAGATGCAGTTTTTATTTCTTCCAATCATATCACTTCTCGTTAAGTAATTTTAATCAATGTATTTATTCAGTAATCCATTATTTCATTTATTCATCTATTCATTAATTTATTAATGTATTAATTAAGAAATTAACTGATTATTATATTTCTTCATTCATTCATCTAAATAAATATATTATTTAGGGGGAGGGGAAACAAATTAAGCATGCAACAATGATATCTGAACATCACACCATGAAACAAACCTTCCACGGCACCATCTCCATCCCCATCGATGATCATAGACTCCTCGCTCTCCTCCGACCCATCCCCCTCATCCTCTGACCCATCCTCTCCACTCGAGATCTGACTGTAGGAGGAACTATCGGACAACTCCCCCTCCTCCATGTCCGAGTCGTCCGAGTCTATTAGAATCACGTCGGGCAAATCATCCCCATCACCCTTGTTGCCCTCGCTGTTAGCCGCTTTCGCGCGACTCCGGCCTGAGGACTTTGACCGACGCCTTCGACGTTTGCTCGAATCTTCCTCATCTATGATTTCTACGACATCGTTGTTGTCGGCCTCGTCGCAATTATTCTGGGTCAAAGAGGCGATCACACCGTTTTCAGCCAACTCTTTGGTCGGACTTGTAATGTCAATGATTTCGTAGTCCATGTCTGTTGTAGATGTAGATGGCTTGTCCTGGTCGACCGTCATGCACTGTTTGATTCATTTTTGTTTGGGTTTTCATGGTAACGTAGCAGCGCACCAAATGATTTCAGAGGCCCCAAAATGACAGATAGTTGATCAGAGGATGTGGGAAGAGGGGTAGATACGACAGTGATAGAAAAAGACAAACACAGCAGAATACCAAGGATGACAAGATGATGAAGAAACAAGACAACAAAAGACAGGAGAAAACAGAAAGTGGAGAAAGGACAAAAAATACAGGTTCAACATACTTCATAATTTCCAATATGGTACTAATATTATCTAACAATACCTGCTATCTGTGGACTTGAAATGTATGACATTCCCGGGTCAAAGGTCAAATTTGCATCAGTGGCAGTTGGATCATTAATGCTCAGACCCGTCAAACCAGCAACTAGTTGGCCCTCCTGCAGAACGAGAATGCAGTATGCCAATCAACTTTCTATTAAAACACTATCGGTACTGAAAAGTGTATTGTTAAAGTTTTTT
>JZLH01S0025612.1:8012-19696 GCA_001188425.1 Eucidaris tribuloides | reverse complement strand
CAAGGAGAATGTTTACTTTTTGCCCGTTTTTGACAGATGGGCATGTGATGGTTAACAACATTCATCAGCAGCATTTCCCAGATATCAACTGCACTTTCTACGGTCGTACATTCATACAATTGATTCCAATTTTGTGATTTCAATTCATTTATATAAGCATCTAAATCAAAGTTTCTCATTTTCCTGTAAGTAACGGTACGTGGTTCCTTACGTGGTTGCTAGATTTCCAAACCGTAAAGCATAAATAGTGATCACTTAATCCAATACAAATAACACCATGTGATTTGATCATATCATTCGAACTACAAATCATGTGATCAATAAGACTCATTGAATTTTGGCAAACTCTCGTAAACTTTGTCGTGTTCATCTGAGATAACGAGTGCATATCGTTAATTTGATTCAGACGTTTTGTTTCACTACTTAAGGTACGCTTCATTATGTCACAGTTTAAGTCACCCATAATTACAATGCTGTGATTAAAGCTATCAAGAAAAGATATTAATTCTTCATAACGATCAAACAATACGAGCTTGCTGTTGGGAGGTCTGTACCAGGAAAGAAATATGAAAGGCTTGGTGAACTTATTTGGATGCACGATGATTGGTAATGCTTCTAAATCATTCAAATAATTGTTTTTTTTTAAATTTCGAAATTTACACACATTCATACGTAAATGGCAATACCACCACCATTTCTATTTCTGTCTTTCCGTATAATTTGGAAATCATCAATTTCAAGTTCACTGTTCATTATGGAGTCATCAAGCCACGTTTCATTTACAGATAATATGTGAACATCATTTTTACTTAACATGAGTCTAATTTCTGCAATATTTCTGAGTAGACTACGTGCATTTAAGTGTAATAATTTCAGTCCCGTTTGCTGAAGTTCACAAAATTCTAAGTCCGAATTATCAACAGAATGACATGAACTATTAAATGTATCGCTGGTGGGATTATTTTGGCGTTCCAGTAATTCGTCTGGGGTTACAATATCATGTTCTTCGACAGCATTAACAGGCAAAAAAGAAAGAAGACATTTAGAACATTTCCAATCAATAAACATGTGTGTAGGATCGCTTATATTCCATTGAACTAATGCCAGCACATGAAGCATGAGTCCAGTAACTGCATTGAGTACATTGTAAACCTCTTTGATTATTTTTAACAGCTTTAGAACAACTGACACAAGGTAACTGTAATACCATTACACTACACAAAATACGCCTAAAATACTACGGTAAATATATGTATAAGAAAAAAAAAGTACTATTAAATCTTCGAATAATACAAATAAAATATGAATGCACCGTTTCATCTTTACACTATAACAATTAAAGATAATTCAAATAATTGTATAAGTCCATTCGAGCCATTATGTACGTTCATTGAGTCACTATATAAGTTCAAAATCGCTCTCTTGTGTGATGACGCGTTTTATCGTCCTTCCCCCACTAGCTGGGAGGAGAGCGAGAATTCTGCCATCTGATGGCTACGCGGCAAGAACTTTTGAGCACTGTTTTGTTTTGTGAAGCAACTGAGCGTTTGATTTTGTCAAATCCTCTTCTATGCCCATCTTTGATCCTTTCAGAGCTCGTCGTTTAGAAAGCACCAATTTGCGCATACGATAGGACACAAATTTAACAATGATGACTCGGGGTCTACGCGGCTGGGGTTTGTTATTTCGCGTCACTCTAGCGTTTCCATGTTGATCGCTTTTTGGTGCAAGCCTGTGTGATCGTTCAATGTCATTTTTCGTGAGGGGAACGTTCAGCTTTTCACTCGCGAGTTTGCAATCCAAAATTGCTTCACATGCTGCGTTTTTGTGAAATAAACACTTGTCTTGCAAATTTTGGACGATACAGGAGAAAGAACTTGATAATCAACAAAATATTCCATAATTATATGAGCATGAGTGTATATTGTTACGATCAATTCACAACCGAAAAGATGAAACAAAATGATACCAATATTTGATTTAACAAGTATTTATTATATGGGGTATTTCCCCTCAAAAATCAAGACATACAATTACACTTTCACAATGTTTTATCACTTACTCTACGTACATGTAAATGTTAATTCACAATGACTAAAGGATACTGTAGTCGAATGAATCCGCGGCTCGAGTCGATGCCCAGGTAATAATCCGATCCAGTATTCCCAAATTATGATCGCAATATTGATCCCAATGTTGCACGGCTGAATAGCAGATTTTCCAGATGATTAAGTCCAAACAGATGATCCAAGATGATTCCAAATAATAGAAACCCAACTGGTATGACTGGTATAATGTCACATTTACAGAGTATAGCAAGATGTAGCAAGATGTAGCAGAAATACCCAGATGATACAATGTTCAGCGTAACTCACACGTCTCACAAGTTATTCCCAATTGCCGCAGATGATATAGTATGATCAAATATTAATCCACAGAGTGCAAGGCTTTCTCAGGCAGGATCTCATAAGCACTATTAAACAGGCAGATAACTATCCACACAGAGAAACTCTCATATAAATCCACAGGTGTGTATCGAGCCAAGGTCACAATAAACTCTGAACTCATGTCCAAAACAACTGATATATATATTAAAACCTGTACATCTAGAAAGATCTATCCCTGTTTGTAAATATGACAAAATAATAGACACAATGGCCTGATCTAGAACCTACTGAATCTACTACTCTCTAGAATGTTCATTCATAACTGGCCTAAAAGGTCACTGAACTCCACAGGCACACTCACAGTCAATGCCTCCTTTATTATGCTAATTAGCTCAAGAGAGTTACATTTTTTCTATGTAAATAACATCTGGCCCAGACAGCTCTTTCAAATTCCAGAATAGTCTAGGCAGTAAAAATATTTCAATGTTGATTTCATCACAAGCACATAGACTGCATCTAATTTAATGGCTGCAAATATATAACTAACACAAATTTATAACACTTTCCCCCATGGAAAAAAGAAAATTTTGCCGTAGCAAATTTTTCTTTTAAATTTTCAGACACATACAATGAAAAACCTCAATTAATTTGACACAACATATACTACCAAAATTTAGCTTACAGCTATATCAATAAAAATGTTCACCTTCACTGCATCGTGAACAATTATACTTTCATTTTTGAACACTGACAATTCATATTGCCATGCTTTATTTATAACAACTCATAATTTAACCATGACAACTTTTTTTTGTTGCCAAGAACATCGCGATATTACTTTACCAACCAAAGAAAACTTGTTAAACAGAATCATATACAATATTTATCAAACTGCTTTAAAAATATTGTATACTATAACCATGAATATTTTTTATATTTTTTTATGACTTTTGATTTCTTATTCAATCATTTTGATGACATGTATTATCCATACAATAATTTTTCAAACTGTTTCGATACCATAATCAATCAGCAAGGCACTTACTTGCACTGGATTTTCCACATAAAAGTAAATATTAGCAGCATCTTTTGCTAAAATCCTTTTGGATATATGGCAATTTCATTTTTCACCATTATGATTGCATAACATATTTACACCTGATCACACTTTTCTTGTGTGAATTAATTTATTGTCTTGTGTGTGTCATTTTATCTTACACTCTGGACAATGCATCAGCTATAACATTATTTTTCCCTGACACATGTACAATTTTGAGTGCATAGGGCTGGATCAGCAAACTCCACCTGAATATTCTACTGTTCTTGGTTTTGAACCGATCCAGGAAAACAAGGGGATTGTGGTCTGTGTACAGTACTATTTCCCCTTTATTGTTGGTCAGATACACTTCAAACTGCTGAAGGGCAAGGATCAGACTGAGTGCCTCCTTCTCAATTGTCGAGTACTTTTTCTGATACTTGTTCAGTTTCTTGGAGAAATAGCTCACAGGCTTTTCTATGCCCTCATCATCTTGGAGCAAAACTGCCCCTACTCCAACATCACTGGCATCAATAGCCACTTTGAAGGGCTTGGAGAAATCGGGTGCAGCCAACACCGGCTCATTTGCCAAGATGGATTTCAACTTCACGAAAGCGTTTTGGCACTCGTCTGACCAAACGTACTTGACTTTGCCTTTCAGCAAGTTTGTGAGTGGGCCTGCTACGGTACTGAAATTCGGCACGAATTTTTCTGTAGAACCCAGCCATACCCAGAAATCTGAGCAACTCTTTCTTTGTTTGGGGAATGGGGAAGCTTAATATAGCTTCAAGTTTGGCTTCTCTTGGCAATACTTGCCCTGGACCGACTACGTGACCGAGATATGTGACCTTTGCCTTTGCAAATTCACTTTTTGCTAGATTGATCACAAGATTGGCTTTTTGGAGCGTGTCAAACAGTAGTCTGAGGTGTTGGATGTGATCACTCCATGTATCCGAGAACACAAGAATGTCGTCAATGTACACAACACAGTGGTCAAGCCCGACAATCACTTGATTGGTCAACCTCTGAAAGGTGGCCGGAGCATTTTTCATACCAAAGGGCATGACCTTACACTGAAACAGACCGTCTGGGGTCGCAAAGGCAGATATTTCTTTTGCACGGTCGGTCATTCGCACTTGCCAGTAGCCCTTAAGCAAGTCTATCTTACTGACGAAGGCAGAGTTACCAACCCTATCAATACAATCCTCCAATCTGGGAATTGGGAATGAATCGGTCTTACTCACTGCATTTACCTTCCGGTAATCAATACAGAATCTCTGTGACCCGTTTGGTTTTGGTACCATGACGATAGGGGAACTCCAACTACTCTGACTTGGTTCTATTATGTCCTTTTCTAACATGAATTGAACCTCCTCCCTAACCTTCGCCAATTTATCGGGGTTTAACCGATATGGGTGTTGTTTGATCGGGCTAGCATCTCCAACATCAACATCATGCACAGCCAGTGGGGTGCAACCTACTTTGTCTTTACAAACGTCCTCAAACTCATGCAACAAATCCGTCACATCTTTTCTCTGATCTTCAGGGAGGTAATTCAACACTTCATGTTTTTTCCCTAACACCTCCGTGTTAGACAACCTGACACTAGGTGGCTCACTCACGTTTACATCCGATTCAGACATGTCAACATCTGATTCCACCACATCTACTTCCTCCTCATCGTTTACCACCTGTATCACACCAACTGGCTGGCTAGCCTCTCGTTCAAAGTATTCTTTGAGCATGTTTACATGACACACCCTTTGTTCTTTCCTCCTATCCGGACTACCGATCACATAGTTGACATCATTCAATTTCTTTTTGACACAGTACGGTCCACTGAACTTGGCCTTTAACGGCTCACCCTGCAATGGTAGCAACACAAGTACTTTGTAACCAAGCTTGAAAATGCGCACTTTAGCATTTTTGTCTGCTTTCTTTTTCATGCTTTCTTGGGACGTTTTCAAATGTCCCCTAGCTACCTCACATGCCTTAAACAGCCTTTCACGGAACTTTGACACGTAGTCAAGGAGGTTTACATCATCATCCTGGGACATGAACCTCTCTTTTATGAGCTTAAGAGGGCCCCTAACCTCGTGACCGTACACCAACTCGAACAGACTAAATCCCGTCGACTCATTCGGGGAGTCCCTAGTAGCAAACAACAAGAATGGGATGCCCTTATCCCAATCCTCAGGGTACTCCTCACAATACGCCCTAATCATGGTCTTCAGGGTCTGATGGTAGCGTTCTAACGCACCTTGAGATTGGGGATGATAAGCTGACGACTTCAGCTGCTTGATACCCAAACGATACATCACCTCTTGAAATATGTTCGACATGAAATTTGACCCCTGGTCAGACTGAATTTCCTTGGGCAAACCGTACCTAGTGAAAAACTGCACTAGTGCCTCTACTACAGTCTTAGCTGTAATATTCCTGAGTGGAATCGCCTCTGGGAAACGGGTAGACATATCCATGATTGTCAAGAGGAACTTGTGACCTGACCTATGATTAAGTCCAAACAGATGATCCAAGATGATTCCAAATAATAGAAACCCAACTGGTATGACTGGTATAATGTCATATTTGCAGAGTATAGCAAGATGTAGCAAGATGTAGCAGAAATCCCAGATGAAAACAATGTTCAGCGTAACTTCACACGTCTCACAAGTTATTCCCAATTGCCGCAGATGATATAGTATGATCAAATATTAATCCACAGAATGTAAGGCTTTCTCAGGCAGGATCTCATAAGCACTATTAAACAGGCAGGTAACTATCCACACAGAGAAAATCTCATATAAATCCACAGGTGTGTATCGAGCCAAGGTCACAATAAACTCTGAACTCATGTCCAAAACAACTGATATATATATTAAAATCTGTACATCTAGAAAGATCTATCCCTGTTTGTAAATATGACAAAATAATAAACACAATGGCCTGATCTAGAACCTACTGAATCTACTACTCTCTAGAATGTTCATTCATAACTGGCCTAAAAGGTCACTGAACTCCACAGGCACACTCACAGTAAATGCCTCCTTTATTATGCTAATTAGCTCAAGAGAGTTACATTTTTTCTATGTTAATAACATCTGGCCCAGACAGCTCTTCCAAATTCCAGAATAGTCTAGGCAGTAAATATATTTCAATGTTGGTTTCATCACAAGCACATAGACTGCATCTAATTTAATGGCTGCAAATATATCAAGTCACTTACCCCCCCCCCCCCCACCCTGCATAGTTTCGTGTGACCTCTGATCTACGGCTCGGTGGCCGTGATGCGCCCACACCGCACAATCGTCACAGTTGAACAACCTTCACACATGAATACTCACAGCCCCCACATCGCACAGCACAGATACACACACACACATATAATACAAGACAGACACCACGCATCCACGTAAGTAATCAGTACTTCGTATAGGCATATATATATATTAATATTTCGTTATTCATATATCCAGATTACTTTATCAAGACTCTTTTGTATATATTCATGGTATATATTCATCTATATTGTATTATTATATTAAAGTACACATTTTGCCAATATTTATATTATACAGATTCTGAAGAAGGGCAGTGCCCGAAAGCTTAATAAACAAAGTGGAAATTGCAGCTACGTACTATTCGTGTGTTGGGAGTATATCTGTTCTCCAAGTTGTCTGTATTCATTTCATTGACACACACACCCTCGTCATGTTAAAGAGTTTGACCCACATGTTGACAATTATATATATATATGTATATATATACATACGAAGATATATCAAATAACAACAGGAAAGTGCTCAATGCATTATACAGATTATAGCTTCATACCTCATTTCTTCTCCTGACTCACGACCGACGGTTTCACGCTTCGGCGTTCTTCAGATGAGTGATGGCTTGGTGGTTATACTGTTCGGAACAATGGGGTTCTGTCACGGTCCAGCGGTCTTGGATTTTGATGTCGGCATTTAGAGATTATCTCAGAGCGGGCGTTGAGAAGGGTGTCAGTTTTGTTTGTTTTAATTGCCAATTTCTCATCCAAACACAGGTTGCACGTGTCACTCTTCCTCTTATCTGGGGACTGAAGAACAACAACAAAAATCATGACATCAAGTGGACCATACTAACAAAAGTCAAACACATACAAGAGAAAGAGTGGTACGTGCAACCTGTGTTTGGATGAGAAATTGGCAATTATAACAAACAAAACTGACACCCTTCTCAACGCCCGCTCTGAGATAATCTGTAAATGCCGACATCAAAATCCAAGACCGCTGGACCGTGACAGAACCCCATCGTTCCGAACAGTATAACCACCAAGCCATCACTCACCTGAAGAACGCCGAAGCGTGAAACCGTCGGTCGTGAGTCAGGAGAAGAAATGTGGTATGAAGCTTTATATGTAAACTCCTAAAAAAAAGTTTGGAAATCTGAGTTTGATCGGTTATATCTCCCGTTTCGTAGAAATGATCAATGCAAGTTTGGTATCATCGGAAAGATTATTTAATTTTCTTCAAAATGATACCCTACCTGTTATGATTATGCCATCAGAAAAAGGGCAGTATTTTAAAATGTGGTGTAAAGTGTAAATTGAAAAGCTGCAAAATGACCAAAGTTCGGATAGTCACCAAATTGTTGTTGTTGATAAGTGAGTCTTCCCTTCCATTGCTTCTTTGGTTGTTATACGCTCTAATGTGAACATTGACATGGATTGAAAGAAACACCTGCAAAATAATCAAGCAACAACAACAAAAAGTGAAAAAAACATGTATGGGCATTAAATACTGGACATAAGACATTTAATCTCACGGACCTTTCACCACATTAACACCACAAAGTGATTAAAAAAAGTGTCAGGAGCTTGATTTGCCTGGATTTTCTCAGAGAGAGGGTATCACAAGAATGGACTAGCCTGCTGGGAGCCCAAATCTCAACCTCATTTAACATTTGTGGGATCAACTTGGCCGGGCTGTACGGAAGAGAGCCACAAATGTAACGACATTGGCAGGTTTGCGTCAATTACTGATTGACGAGTGGAATACCAACCCACAGCAACGAATCACAAAGCTCATCAGCATGTGGAAGTGGTGCCAGGGGGTGGTGCAGGTACGTGGATCTTCCACCCGATATTGAACTCTGATCATGTTATTAAAATCAATGAACATTGAAGAAATCAAAGATCCATGGGAAGATAAAAATGAAAATCCATGCAAATCAAGCTCCGTGACACTGTTTTATCACTTTGGTGTGTTAATGTGGTGAGATTAAATGTCTGTGAGATTAAATGCCTTATATCCAGTTTTTAAATGCCCATACATGTTTGTTTATTTGGTTGTTTCACTTTGTTGTTGTTGTTTGCTTATTTGTGCAGGTGTTTCTTTCAATCCATGTCAATGTTCACATAAGAGTGCGTAACAACCAAAGAGACATTAACTCACTTATCAACAACAACAAAAATTGGGTGTTTTACCGAACATTGGTCATTTTGCAGCTTTTCAATTTACACTTTACACCACATTTTCAGACACCGCCCTTTCCCTGGTTGCATAATCATAACAAGTAGGGTTTCATTTCAAAGAAAATTAAATAATCTTTCTGATGATACCAAACTTACATTGATTATTTTTTACGAGACGGGAGATATAACCGATCAACTCAGATTTCCAAACTTTTTTGGAGGATTTTATATACACTACACAAAAAGTAAGTTCCCCCTAAAACAAGTTCTTGTAATTTCCAAAGCAGGAACTTTGACGAAGAAGAATTAGGCACAAACGTTACTGTACTTAATAGCTACGTTTCGTGAGAAATTTAGAGGTAGGCATCTCTTCACGCTTCAGTGAGCGCGATTTAAAGGCGAAATGGTCACTTTTTTAAGTTCACATGCCTAATTTCATGACTTTTATTTAACGATACACAGACAGATTTAAAAAAAAATTGCCACATCAGGGTATGCAAGATGCTTTTTCAGGTACCAGTCGACAAACTATATGACCTGTGTGCATCATTTCACGGCTGACTGAGCACACAGCAAAAAGGGAGGAATCGGCCATTTAACATCTTTTGAATGCTTATTTTAATTGAATTCTACAAAAAGCAAGTGTTGAAACATATGAATGATTTTTCAAAATCGTATTCATGTCAAGGTTGAGTGAACACGGATAGAAAGCCCCATACCATATTTCTAAGTTTTGAAAAAAAATGAATTGATTTTAAGCAGGGAAAAACAGCTAAATAATGATATTTAATTTCTTGTTTGACCGATGATTGCCTATAAATAATCCTATGGCATTTGATTTACGATTTCACGCTTCACTGAGCACAACGTCCGGAAATGTGGCTTACCCCTTACGGCCTAAAATTAAATGATTTTGCCGCAAGTTACTTACACCATCATCCTTGGGACGGTTGCCCGATTCCATTGTGATAAAATGTTTGATAACGTCACACTTCAATGAGCAGAAGATAGGGTAAATTGTGAAAATTAGCTGTAATTCTAACGTCACGTAATTTCTGAAAGTGGCATATACTAAAACTTTTTGAAGTGTGGTTTATGATTGCAGATGATCTTTTAATTATCTGTGTGAAATCCTCGCAGTTGAAAGGATGCAAAACAGTAAATGAAAATGGCCATGTTTTAGTCGTATAAAATAGTGACATCGTTTGTTCTATGAGGAGCCGATGCGGCCACGAATAGACTGAAGCTTCGTTCAGACCTGGAATCATCGGAGGTATGGTAACGTTTCCCTCGATTGCCGCGGAAGCTGAATAGCCTATTAGACAATGCTTAAATGCCTCAAGAAGGCATCGGGGTAACACCACCATACCTCAGATCATTTTATGTCTGAGCATAGCTTCTGTCAATTCGTGGCCTCATCGGCTCCCATACAATGAGCGATGTCACTCTTTCAGACGACTTAAACATGGGCATTTTCATTTTTTTTCATCCTTTCACCTGAGAGAATTCTCATGAAATTTGACACAGATCATTAAAAGATCATCTGCAATCATAGATTACACTTCAAAAGGTTTTATTGTACCACTTTCATAAATTATGTGACGTTAAAATTACAGTTAATTTTCACAGTTTACCCATATCTTCTGCTCATTGAAGTATGACGTTTCAAACTTTTTATCAAAATGGAATCGGGCCACCGTCCCAAGGATGATGGTGTAAGTAACGTGCGGCAAAATCATTTAATGGTAGGCCATAAGGGGTAAATTACATTTCCGGACGTTTGTGCTTAGTGAAGCGTGAAATCGTAAATTAAATGCAATAGCATCATATATATTCATGTATCGATCAAACAAAAAAGTGAATATCATTATTCAGCTGTTTTTCTGTACATAAAATTAATGCTTTTTTAACTTTAAAATATGGTATTATGTGGCTTTTTATCCGTGTTTAATCAACCGTGACATAAATGAGATTTTGAAAAATTATTCATACGTTTCAACACTTGTTTATCGTGAAATTCAATTAAAATAAGCATTCAAAAGATGTTAAATGGCCGATTCCTCCCTTTTTGCTGTGTGCTCAGTCAACCGTGAAATAATGCACACAGGTCATACACTTTGTTGTCGACTGGTACCTGGAAAGCATCTTGCATACCCTGATGTGGTGAAAATTGTAAATCTGTCTGTGTATCGTTAAATCAAAGTCATGAAATTAGGCATGTGAACTTTAAAAAGTGACCATTTTGCCTTTAAGTCGCACTCACTGAAGCGTGAAGAGATGCCTACCTCTAAATTTCTCGCGAAACGTAACTAATAAGTACAGTAACATTTGTGCCTAATTCTAGTTCGTCAAAGTTCCTGCTTTGGAAATTACAAGAACTTGTTTTAGGGGGAACTTACTTTTTGTGTAGTGTTTATATCGATTTCTTGCTGTGTGATTGGTGTGTGAGTTTCAGGGCCTTGTTCAAGAGAAGAGGTGAGATGGATGGGTAGAAGTCCACAATGTGGAACTAGAGAAAGGTGCAGTGTTGTTTGCTCTGTACATTAGAGAACCAGTTGATGACTGATGTTGTGTTTTTCCATTGGCTGACATTAGTTTTGTCATTGCGTTCTTTGTTGACCCTGTCTAGTCTTATGTTTGCTGACAAGATGGCTTGTTATTGAAATTCTCCTTGTGGTCTTTCAGGGTGATGAAAGCTGGATTCGAGCTAGAACTTCAATGCGGTCCGCCAGGTTCAGCTTAGTGGCGATGTTCTTGGCTTCGTTGTTAATCGTATTTTCGGCGTTGTCATCAGCATATT
>JZLH01S0025611.1:0-16332 GCA_001188425.1 Eucidaris tribuloides | reverse complement strand
GAAAGCATTAAAAATGGCATAAAAATACTATTAAACATACAAAATTGCCAATTTTTACGCGCGCTTCGCGCGCAAAATCCTGTACTACAATTAGAGCGCGCCGATTTTTTTTGATTTTTTCACTTTTGCCCCCCCCCCAAATCCGAAACATGGATCGACGCCCCTGGTGAATACTGATATTTCCACTGCATGATTACTTTCACCTATGATGGGCCAAATTCCCTTTCTGTTAACAAACAACAAACAAACAAACAAACAAACAAACAAACAAACCGACAGACAAGCAAACAAACAAAACGATCAACTTCATTCACGGGAGATGCGGCGGGCTTGAATAAATGTGACTTTATCGTGTAAAGTATTAAATAATATTACACCTTTTAATAATATCTCTAAAGCTCAGGGCATAAAACGTTTCATCTACACCTCATATCTGTGCGCGCGCATATACATCGCCGGTTGAGAGTGAGAAGGGGTCTTAACTCCGGGGGGGGGGGCGGCAGTGTCATTACAAGGTGTACACCATGCGCGTGTGAAATAAACGAGTAAAAAAGGGTTGTATTTCACGGTCGGGCGATGTACTCGCGTACATTGAAAAGGGTATCAAAATCGCCAAAATCAGGAAAAAAGGGTATACTTTCAACAGAATGTTACTTTAAAAGTGTATCTTTTCAGACTTGAATACGTGTTTCGGGTATTCTGAGATCGACAGATAATTACTTGTTTATTGTCCATTATGAAAGTCCATACACGCGCATGGTGTACACCTTGTAATGACACTGCCCCCCCCCCCCGGGTCTTAACTCTACTAACTCCTGAGAAGGAAAAGGACGCTAATGCCATAGAGTTTGCACGGTGTTAACAACCTTTTCCTTTTAAAGGATTTTGAATAATGTCCTTATTCTCGACCTCATCCAACGACATTTTGTGTGTGTGTGTGTGTGTGTGTGTGTTTGTTTGTGTGCGTGTTTGCGTGAATACATGTTTGATATGTATGTATGTATGTGTATGTGAGTGTTTGTATGTGTGTGCGTGTATGAATGTTTATATTTGTATGTTTATCTCTGCGTGTGCGTTATATGTGCGTGCATGTGTGGACGGTACAGTATGTTCTTTTTAAAGATATTAATGTAGTTTCATCTAGAGCTACGAAAAAATTGATTGGCAATTCATGATCTGTTGGGAATATTTTGATATTTATTCTGCTTGTTTGGTAACATTTATAATTTGTCTTTCCCATCATATGCGACGGAGTTGATAACATTCCCCTTTTGAGTTGGAGGTCCCGTTGTACATTATACACACCAAAATTATGTTGCAGGAATAATGAAATTCAATTGAATTTGCCTGTAGCATTAGCGTACGAAATTGTTCAGGCTGCACATTTTGTGTTCGTGGGATCCCCCTGTCTCTATATTGGCAATAGGCAAATGAGTTTCCCCTGTATCTATCCAGCTGCAATATCGGGTACTAATATGCGAAAGTTGTTGTGGATGTATACAGACGTTACCAAAATAGCACCACTTCATGACTTAGAAAATGTCACAGTTGTTATTGTATCGCTTTTCCAGCGCATATTTGCTGATGAAAAACGGTCTCGACTCGGTGGGATTGCGAGCTATATTACTGCCAAAGGTTTGGAGAAAAATCAAGCGATGGGTTTCCCTTACGGCAGTGAAAACGATATTGTCTGTGCGTAAAGCAGTAATTCGTTAACTCGTCTCCCATGCGAGAACAAGTTAATGAAAGTGAAACGCGGTTGCTACTGAAAGACAAAAGAAAAGAAAAAAAAGCGTGTATGCGACGAGGGTGCGGGCCGAAGAGATACAGAGTTAGGGCGTAGGCTGGTTTCGGCGTGGGGGGGGGGGCACATCATGGGAAGGTGGAACTAAAGTGGCATGGGGTGCACATCTTGAACAAGTGGAACTAGAGTTTAGAAAATCAGCCGTTGAAATCAGAAAAGAGGGTGCAAATTTCTTTTGCTTGCCTGGGTCAGAACTCCTCTGCCTCAGCGCGCGGGGGGGGGGGGGTTGGCACGTGCTCCCAGAACACCCCAGCCTAAGCCCTTGCAGAGCATAGACGGGGTCGATTGTCTTGTAAAAAACGCTTGGAGAAAACAATATCCCATACCTCCCTTTAGGTCAAAATATCGGTTGGTCCACGGGCACAAACCCTAATGGGCATTGAAATGATTGAGAGAAGTGAAAATGCCTCAAGAACCAAATAGGTTGAAACATATACCGTTGTATACACCAGCTGTAGTGTGTCTCCTGGTGGGAATGACTTGTCTTGAATTTGGTTACTTGTGGAGAAACAAACGTTTATCAACCAGTACTGAATTAATCTGGTGCCCTGATATAAATTGATCACCCACAAAGCTGCACAACAAATTTGCCTGTCACAGTGAGTACTGATGGCAAACCAGTGTGCTTGATTCTTGAGTAGGTTTATCCCAAAGTAAGGTCTTCCTCCACACCTGTTTTTTCTCCCTGAGACCATATATATAGTTTTAAAGTGATAGGCTAACATTGCGGAGCTTCAATTAAAAAAATTGTCAAACTTTCATAATCTGAGCTACATAGTAGTGTTCAAATGGACAAATAAACACCCTAGAATACAAAAGTTTGAAAAGTTATACATGAATAAACAATAAAACTCGGGGCGAGTTTTATTAACCTAGGTGTACACACAGTAAGTCTATAGGAGGAAATGGGCAAGTGAATCTGGTCAACTTACGATTTTCACTTTTTTAAACATGTTAAAGCACTAAATAATCATTTTGAAATACAATTTCTTCAGGGCTTCATTTTTAGACATCATCAAAGACACTGGTAGCATGGGGAATCATGCGGCTCAGATTTTTTTGACTGTGGTAAATGTTAGCCAATACCTTTAATTTTGTAACATTTTTGCCTCAGTCAACCAGCTACAACACCTGCGACCATTTTATTTATGAATAATATGATATCAGTGGCGCGTATGGCTCCTTTTGCCTTGTGAGGATGAGGGGATGACAACGACCCTCAGATCTTCTCTTCTCACGTAACGGAATCAGATAGACCTCCAAATCTCAACCCGTTCCGTGATGGAACTCGAGTAATTACCCCCACCCACAACCTATTCGTCGTGTGCTCATGCTAAGGCCGTTAACTGTATTTCGTGTGCCTATACAAAGGCCACTTAGTGTATTCATTATGTATTATATTAGCGGCCTTTGCGTAGACACACAACATACACTTAACGGCATTTGCATGGACATTATTTTTTTTCCTCAGGATCCGCCCCTGATCACTGCATGCGGCTCATATGAAATATGAAAGTCAAAATGTAAAAGTACTACACGAAGCTGACCGAGATTACAATGGAACAGTGACTATTTAGATTATGGCTATTGCCTAATGTTAAAAAACAGGCAACCTGAATTTTCACCTGTAATGATATAAATGCATTTAAACAAATATCTGTGAACATCAACAACAAGTGTGTTCAAATGATGTTATTAAAAAATGATGGAACTAGTACTTCGTAATGGTTGTTTAAAATGATTGGAAATTATGCATAGCTGTGGTGTACTCCATGCTAATTGGCAACATAATTTGTGTATTACTTGTGATCATATTCCATATGCTTCACGAAAGTTAAATTGTGTATAAGCGCTATTACGTCTCTTTGCTTTCATCTGAAACATAACTACGAGCTACGACAATGTGCATTAGTATCGCTACACTTTATCAGATGTGTGTTACAGTGTTGCCAATTTATATGCGTTGGTTCACTATATGCTTGGGATGAATGCTATATATTGTTTGCCATACGGAGGAATTACTTGCATCAAAGGGAATTTTAGTATACATCCTATAAGTTTATTTAAGAAAATATACGATACACAATAGACCAGATCATGTTTCCACCAACAGTTTCGCATGAGCCTTCAGGTGGAATTGATTTTTTTTGCATTATTTTTGCATGCTGTGATCGGCATGCATATGTTTTCTTAAGCCAGTCGAATTATTGCATTTTTGATTATCAATCATTTTGACGAAAAATGACACGTCATTTTATTCCATCTGAAAAACTAAAAGCCCCTGTGGAAACATATTGATCCAGGCCTACTGAGTATTTCATTTTCGAGTGTTCTCATGAATACATTCACTTAATACATCCATCACCAACGTTGAATCTATACAGCATGGTAGAATAATATTTATCTATCACATTCTACATTTCTTTTTTCTCACTGTCCACAGAGTACAAAGCAAAGTATTATCAGTATTCAACAGGCGGAAATTGCAACCCGGCGAGCTTTTCGAGTTGAACAAATTGGTTAGGTAAGTTAATAAAACATGTAATGCGATTTTTTTTCTTTTCTAGATGCCAAAAGGTGACGTTTCCATCAAAATTATTTTTTCATTAATTTAGTTCCTTATATTTCTTTTAAAAGAACTTAATCAAAGTTATCGAGGTGTCATTCTGCACTTACTGAAAAAAAAGAGTAAATAAATGTTTTATATAGCATTAGCAATCCGTCATTTTAACCGTAAGCATTTCCATCGCGTATAATAATCACAAACAGGTGGACTTTAGTATTTGGGAATAACTCCAAATACAATATTGAGTTCATCTGAAACTCGATTCATATCATTGTCAGAATTAATGTTCTTCGGATAAATCGTTTTAATGATGTGTGATTATATGTATATATTTGTTTATATTTGTGTATGTATGTGTATGTATGTATGTGTATGTATGTATGTACGTACGTATGTATGTATGTGTGTGTGTGTGTGTGTGTGTGTGTGTGTGTGTGTGTGTGTGTGTGTGTGTGTGTGTGTGTGTGTGTGTAGTGGGCATAATTAAAGACAGAACGAAATAAAGCACATTTATAGTAATCTTGAATTTATGGAGAAAGCAGACCAATCAAAACGCTCTTTGTATTTAATTTCCTGTCTCAGAAGGTTTTAAGGGAATCAGAATAAGTTGTCGAATAGGATGAAATAACATTAAAGGCAGGGGATCTCTTTTGCAAGCCTAAAAATTAACATTGTGTAATTACAATGGCATTTAGAAGAAAATGTCATCTTGGAACCTTTAGCAAAATATAGGAGCTAGAAACTCAATTTTAGTGGAATTATAGTGACCGTTAGACTCTGATTTGAATTTTTTCTCGCAAGAAAAAAAATCCTACCATAGAACCTACAGTAAAAGGCTATTATTTTTCTTTCGCATTTTTCAAATTCTATGTAATTACTGACCCCCAAATTTCACAGACTTGCCTTTCATCAATAGCCTAAGGGCATGGGCTATCTTTTCCTGGTCTGCGGGGATGTTTGCAAATGAGATCAACTGCCTTTAAGTAATAAAGTAACAATTTCCAATTCAATGCAGTATCATTTTAGAAATCATGATTTATAATCCTATGAATTATGAATCCTTTGTGCTGTGGGAAATGAAATAATTCTGTGGCAATTCCAAAATGACATCGCCTGTTAATCTTTGCATCTACAATTGTCAGTGCATTCTATTGTATGTGTAATTCATTGTCTTTACAGAGTTGCAATCAAGTCAGAAATTGGGTCTTTCATATCAGAGTATTACAAGGTAAGTTGACACATTCCTTCGTAGAAGACACGTCTATTAAGCAAGTTGACTGACTTCAAAGATTAGGTGGCAACGTTTGTGAAATCGTAGATTAACACGTTTAAAGTGTCCTTCCTCCTGTTTCACATCTATCCATTCCGTATTTCAATGTTCTGATGCACCCCAAGAGGGTTTCTTTCCCAGAAAATCTTAGCTTTGTCATCACGACCTTTTAATTGTTTCCACTAGAGGATATCGTGCTTCTTGATTACATCCGTGCGTTTTGTTAGGGCAAGTCAAAGCCAAGACACATATAGAATTGAAGTTGATGGATTATTCAAGAGATCTAATGGGAGAATGTTTTAGTGGAAAACCTCGGCTCATTGCCAAGGCCAAAGAATTCAACTTCAACTTCAACATTTTCCAGTTCATTGTAAAACATACATAGACAATAGCAGAAAACAATACAGAGCAAGGTAAAACATGTTGAAAAAAGAGAAATAATTGATATTGATGGTACAAAAAATATACATGACATTTTTTAACAAAATGAAATAATTATGTTATTGGAAGACGTGAATGGAAGAGGGTGTGTACGTAAAGGCCCTTGAAAAAGGCTTGTTTAATTGCACATACCATACAAGAAAGCAAAGAGTGCATGATCGAAAGTCAAGATGAGGATGTTTGTCCATTTAGAATTTTTATCAGTTGGTCAAACAATTATTCCATCATACAGATATAACTTGTCGCTTCCTGTGATAGGTCCAGTGATTTTTAGGAGAACACCGCGTAGATATTTCTGTAATATAACGCTACTGCCCACAGTACTCTGAGTATCCTTCTGTTCCTGGCAGTGTCTGAGGAACGTTCCGCCTTTGGAACAACGTATATATTTCACAAGACTTGGGTTCCTTGGGGTATGCTTCCACTTCTAAAGTTCAAGAACGTGATCAGGAGGATTCGAATATTTCCTGTAAAGGCCATCAAAAATAGCATGACAACAGACCTTCGTAGTATTTGGGAAATAGCCTTTACACGTGAATCGAAGAGTGAGAGAAGATGATAGACACCTGGGGCCTGTTTCATAAAGCTGTTCGTAAGTTACGCATGACTTTACGAACGACTGGTGATCAGTTCTTGTGCTAAATGATTAAGAATGTGATCAGTGTAGCACCCAAGGACATGTTCCAGTCGTTCGTAAAGTTATGCGTAACTTTACGAACAGCTTTATGAAACAGGCCCGTGGGTCGATGTGATATCAGTTGTCTTTTGGAAAGGGTGTTATTCAGTAATGAAAATATTTCGTGTATACATGACAGTGTGTTTCTTTCTGCTTTCATTTACAGAAAAACTTATTGCAACGAGGAATGAAAGTATTATATGAATCAGTAGAAAATGATGGAGGTAAGTTTAAGTGGTATTGGTTGTTACAACTGGAGTTTTTGCTATAGCGTATTTTGGATATGTCTGCCTTGAGACGGGGTCGTAAAACAAGTAAAGAAAACCCAATATGGAACACAGCAAAAGATGAAAAGAGAGATGGAAAAAATATCCTCAAATTTGTGAAATTAAATGACACGAGACTTTTTATGAGTAGTTTTGTTCAGTACATTGACGTCCTGAGTTCGACTCCTCCCCCATGACCAATTTAGGATCCAATCCATCGAAATGTATTCTGCTCCCCCCCCATGACACAAGGGCATTTTTTTTTTTTCAAAATTGAGTTTTATAGTGTAGGGGACTCAGTACATCATGTTTAACATGCAGAAACAAAAAAAAAAGTAATTAGACGTGTCCCTTTGTCTCATAATCTGCTTGTTAAAATGACACTGAATAGGGCTTTACGTGTTGAACAAATTACATTTTGCTCAATATCTCCTAAGCACTAAAAATCAGTTATGCCCTTGTGTCATGGGGGCAGTATTCTGAGATATTGAGTATTTAGAGATATTGAGCAAATGTGTTTTGTTCAACACGTAAAGCCCTATTCAGTGTCATTTTAACAAGCAGATTATGAGACAACGGGACACTTCTAATTAATATTTTTTTTGTTCTGCATGTCAAACATGATGTACTGAGTCCCCTACACTATATAACTAAATTTTGAAGAAAAAAGTCAGTTATACCCTTTTGTCATGGGGGGCAGTATTGTACAGGTTGGAATTTTGCTGAAAACTGGGTAATTTCCAAACGTTGGAAGAATGAACGTACTGTTGCAAGTCAGAGTGGTGTTAGTTCTTAAATGGTTGGAGTATTCTATGTTCGTAGCCATTTGATAGGTAGAACCAGAATGTACTAAAAACTTGTGTGAAAATTAACATATTAAGATTTTCTGTGAATTGATTAAACTTCATTAATTCTGTTGAAAGGAAAAATGCATTTCATTTAACACAATTCGCACAAAATATATCAATATCACGATTTCAATAAATTAGTCCATCAATATTATCAATACATTCTTTATTATACTGATGATTTTTTTCTCTTACAGGTCCCAAGCTTTTATCCAGTCTATCCGAGTTGTGGAATAGCTTCTTTTGTGAAATATTGCCGTCGCTACGTGCTATATTCTATCCAGTACAGGTATACGGTTAAACATGAATAAATAAATAAATAAATATATAAATAAATAAATGAATAAATAAATAAATAAATAAATAAATAAACAAATAAATAATTGCAATGAATGTAATTAACCACTTACCTGTAATTTTCCGTAATTCCTATAGAGATACTGCATGGAATGTCCGATACCAGTAGCCATTGGGTTAATAAAACAACTAAACATCTTCAACAAATAACAAATAACAAATATACAGCAGTAACCCTAGAAGATCCTGGAATCCTGGTAGAGTTCCCAACATCTGTAAAGATAGAGCATAGATAATCACTCTGTCAGGTTGGCTGCTGCCAGTTTCATGTTTTATTAACTCTTAACGTGTCAAGCCTTTTTGAACAATGCCTCTTTGAGCAAGTTTTGGAGTGCATTGTCAACTTTGAACAGGTTTAACTTTTACACGTACGTATTGGAGAAAGTATTGTGCTCAAACGTGTAGATAAAAGTGTACCCTTTCTAACACTGTAATTTTCAGTATACTGCTAAGAAATCTAAACTAGAAAATGAATTTTGTGAAGTAATATAAATTTTTATAGATACTATGAATTTACAGAAAATGTACACGTTTTTCCTATTTTACACAAAAATCTGTGATAAAATCTCAAATTTGTCGGAAAATATCCTCTTTAAACCTATCATTTTTAGTGAATTGTGAAGTAATATTTGAAATAATAGATACATGTATCTATGAATATATAGGAAATGTACACGTTTTTCCTATTTGACAAAAAAATCTTATTTAATTGAAATTTAATAGATCTTTAAGCCCACACTTTCTAACCGGTTTGTGTTCTTTTTGTTTCCATTTCAGACCAAAGGATTAACGATGTATCAACTGTCATTATTAGGTTTTAGAGACCACGTGGTATTACAATTACCTCTAGCAAGTAAGAATATTTGCCATTTGAATTTGTAATTACTCTGTAAATGCTTCATGTGTATTTTAGGGTCTGTTGCATAAAACCTTTACCACAGAAATTTTTATGGTAAAATATGAATTCCCGCGCCAATAATTTTGACACCTTAAACAAATATATATATGAACGTAATGCAGGGCTATGCTTAAAAAGCAGTGCGAGACACTACCAAAAAAAAAAATAAACTTAACATTAAATGATATCACTAAACAAGCCCATTTTTTATTTGTTGCCAAAGTCTCATGCAATTTAGTACGTGAAGTTCACCGAGAATTGACATTTTTCTTAGTTTTGTCCCTCCCCCTTCCCCATCCGAAAAAAGGGTGGACGCCCCTGGTACTGAACAATGTATCCAAGTCATATCAGTGCAAGGATTAAAACGTTCTCTTTTCTCCTTTCCCGTTTCGTGTCTGAACTATCTGATTTCACACAAGCATTATCGAATTGCTATGAAGGAAAGGTTCTATTTGCAAGTAACAACTGAAAATTTACAAAAGTATTCAAAATTTAACCAAGTCACATCTGTAAAAGCAAGGGAAAAAGGAGGCGTCGTGACTTGATGGATAAGACAAAGATTTCTCAACCTAAGGATCCCCAGGTTCGAATCCCGTCACAGCGTCTGTGTCCTTGGGTAAGACACTTTATGTGCCATACCCCTCTCTGAGAGGACGAAAAATCCAATTGGAGCCAAAATTGGATTCAGTGCCTCAGTGGCAGCCGGGCTAGAAATACTCACCAGCGAGTGGAAGGGGAGCACACCTGTAAAAGCATGACACGGTCCGTTGGTCAGGGAGGGAAAGTCGTGAGATGAGTGAGTCTAAAGGCGCTGATCCAAGACTATAAACCTTCTTTTCCTGTTTGTTTCAAAACTAACTAATTTTGCAGAAACGTTATTGAATTGCAATGAAGGCGAGGTTCTATTCTCAAGTAACAACTGAAAACTTACAGAAGTACTGAAAATTTAACCAAGTCACTTCAGTAAAAGGAACAAAACGTTGTTCTTTTCCTTTTTGTTTCTGAACTAACACATTTTTACAGAAGAGTTATCGAATTACAATGAAGGCGAGGTTTTGTTTACACGTAACAATTGAAAACTTACAGAAATACTGAAAATTTAGCCAAGTCCCTTCAGTAAAAGAAACAAAACGTTGTTCTTTTCCTTTTTGTTTCTGAAGTAACAAATTTTTACAGAAGCGTAATCGAATTACGATGAAGGCGAGCTTTTGTTTACACGTAACAATTGAAAACTTACAGAAGTACTGAAAATTTAGCCAAGTCAGTTCAGTAAAAGGAACAAAACGTTCTTTCTCTTTTCGTTTCTAAACCAAGTCACGTCAATAAAAGGAACAAAATCTTCTTTCCCTTTTCGTTTCTGAACTAAGTCACGTCAGTAAAAGGAACAAAACCTTTTCGTTTTGTACTCTGAACTAATTTTGCAGAAGCGTTATCGAATTGCAATGAAGGCGAGGTACCGCCCGAGATCCAGCAGATGTTGTTGAACCTACACGCCATCCACGACACCACCACGGCGTCCCTCCCGACAGAAGAGTACCTCCAACTGGAACTTCTCCTAGCCAAAGTAGTCTGTCCCTTCCTCGGGTCCAAGGGGCTCTACCTCCAGGTGGGCCAAGATGACCCGTCCGTCCCGGCCAAGGACCCCAACGCCAAAGACGACCAGGTCCCCGGCGCGCAGGGACGAAAATACGGTCAGTATTTTGGTCGTAAACTGAGACAGAAAGATAGTCTTCCCATCATAAGGGCCAATGGTTTTAGTAGCGTGGCGTTTAAGACCGCACATTTGTTCTGACTTAAGTGGGTTATAGCTGTTTGGAACTAATGACCATCATAAGGGCCAATGGTTTCAGTAGCGTGGCGTTTAAGACCGCACATTTGTTCTGACTTAAATGGGTTATAGCTGTTTGGAACAAAATGGCACCCAATGTGACACTGTGTCTTATACATGTTCCAATTCGCAATGGGTTAAGATAGAGACAAACGTTTGGGAAGTAGGCTGAACTAGAAAGGAAACAGAAATTCTAGGAGTAGCGGCAAAATGGTGGTGAATGATGATGAGTAATTGCTAGGTAATGAGACTATGGCTAAGTAGGGATAGAAGCAGGTCTGCAACTCTCCTTAATTGTGGTAAATGTACAGGCGATGCTTTGGCATTCGGGAACAAATACAGCTAATATTCTTGTAAATTGACACAATTTTGTATAAAAATAGTAATTAAATCATTCCACAACGCCTCTGATATATTTCAGGTGTATGTAAATAATTGTAAAATTTATCCTTATTAATATTTAAGCGGGAAATTAATCTGTATTTGGAAATGTGGCTGTTGCTTTTTGGTTTTCAAAGGAAGTAAATACAGATGAACAAACAAATAAACGGATAATACGCGCGCGCGCGCGCACACACACACACACACACACACACACACACACACACACACACACACACACATTGTACAATTACTCAATTGAATGTTTATCAAGATGAACATCAGTTTTGTAGTTGTGCTTTTAACCTTACTATGTAGCGTGATTATGGCATCATTTTACGTAAATTTGGGATCATGAGAACAGTTTTTCTCATTGTATTTCGCGATAAAGTTTGTAGGTTTGAACTACTTTATTTCGTGTTTACATTTCGACATCATGTCACACTAAAATACGTAGGGATTTGTGTAAATTTCACATTCCAAGACAGCTAGAACACATGTAAGAAAACTCTTTTGATTAAAAGAATAGCGAGATTCTCTCAAGAATGCTATGTACTAGCTTCAAACGGATATCGTGTGGGAAATACTACTCCCTTTTAAGGAGGTCAACGATTCGTGTCTATAATAAAGTGCCTTCTGAATAAATAATATGCATAAATTAATTCTATAGGAATTGATACCTTTCAAATCCCTAGTTTTCCGTTTTATAAAGCCGAAATTCTAGTTTTTACAATACATAATTTGTTTTCTTCCATTTTCTCCAGGTTTTTCGTTTTCCAAAGTTTGATATTTTATATTCTCCCATTTCCTATCAATTTTGCGTTTTCTAAAATTCGACTTCAATGTACAAATACTTCTTTCAGTGGAATATGCCTTTTGTGTAAAAGCCCTAGTTTACATTTTAATAAAATTGAAATGTCATTTTCTTGCAAAACAAAATTATGATTTCTTTCGTTTTCTAAAAAGTGAAATTTAATTTTTCCATTGTTCGTTTTCTGAAAATTTCACTTCTGTGTTTCCTGCAATCACGAATTTCTTCTATTTCTTCATAAATGAACTGATTTTTCTGGTAATTTTATGTCATGTTAGGTTATCCTACCGTAAGCGCATATCCATTATTAAATGGAGATACTAAAGAAAATGATCTTTTGCATTTTAAAACACTGATATCTCTGATTTTTGCCCTGAAATGGGAATATACTACAAACAGGGTTAAAGTCCTTTGTGCCAAATTATGTTTTCTTCATCTTTTCCTGTGAAATTGCGTGCCTTTTCTATACTGCAGAAACCTCTAGTCCCTACCCTTCGTGTCTTCAATGAAGAACCTACAAGTGTTAATTGAGTTTAGACTAAACAATGCTCTTTAGAAAAACATAGTATATACCAAAAGGGTTTCTTTCTTTACTGTCATCTCACGAACAATTCCAACATTTATTATCTTTTATGCTGTCTTTGAAGAAATTTGACAAGTAATTATCTGGCAGCTATTTCCTTTTTTTTTTCTCACATTACTTAAATATATCACAACAACAATAACCACCAACACCAACACAGTATTCACAACATACAAAGAAATCATTAATAAAAAGTATAAAAGCCCTTTATCACTCTACTTTTGTTGAGTTTTATAATGGCAGGTTCCCCCTTTTTAGAAATAACATAAATGAATAAATTAATCATATGGATTTACATATGCATATAGATATATACTAAGACATAAGAGTAATTATGATGATGATAACAATAGTAATAATAACAGTCATGATAATAAAAATAATAGCAACAAAGAACTCTCTACCCTATATCACACTGTAAAACACACATGAAATACACAGGTAATTTTTAAACAAGTTATTTTATTCAAATGAAGCTTCATTTTTAATGATACTCACGTACGTTGCTGTTTTGGTTAGAAAATTATTTCCAAAATGTGCCGCGGTATATGAGTAAATGCGCCGCCACCTAAAAATTGGAATGGAAATTAAGAATACTGGGATTGGGAACAAAATAAAGATCACGATTAGTATACATAAATTACATAAATAAATAGCATTAGAAGTTTGTAAGGGTACTATTCGCAAAGAATGCATCCGACGTGTGATAGTTTAAGGATACGAAACGACCTTTCACGGGTGGGTATAGTTTGTTTTTGAGGAAGGACAATGCCCATTATATCAATTGCATCCTTCAGCTATTTTGCTCTCACCCATTTCTTGCAGTACGAACTAGATTGAGCGTTAAATAAGTGAGATGATTCTAACAATTATTGTCGTAGGGAAGTGCGTACTTAAATGTGTTGAAAACACGGCGGCAGAAGTTCTGTAAGGAAGGTGTTTTCTATGAACTGATGAACTGCGGTTGTAATATTTACAGTATAACCGTTTAAACGCACAAAACAATGCTAAAGTCATGTATCGTAGACAATTTTAGCGTTAATACCATAATGTTAAAGGATAAAATCATCGATATGAATTGCACTCATTCCAAGCTATCTCACCCTTCCCTCCTTCCCCGCATAGGCAGCAGCAATTTTATACAAATACGCTTTAAACGTCGGTTCAATGTCATTTTATTACTTTGTAATAATACATTTGTGTAGAATTATTACCACTAAAAGGAGTAGCGACTACTAATGAATGTGAGGCTTTCTTAGATCTATTCAGTGGGGGCTCAAGCTTTCAGCTTCGGGGGGGGGGGGGCAATGTATGGGCGTAATCATGTACAGAAAAGACGAAAAAAATTGTCAGCCACCTGCATAACTGGGAGGTCCACACCAAGAAAAACACACCATAGAATGCACTTATATTAATAGTTCTTGAAAGGGGGAGTTTTCCTTCCGGCTTTATTTGGTTATTGGTATGTAAAATCGGTGTTGGTTTCTTTTCCTTGGAAGGGGGCATATTTAGGTCGAACAGGAAATTTGTATTAGGCACTAGTGCCTTCACCCCCTTCCCTACATTCTGGTGAAGAGTAGTTAACTCGGTACAGTGTATTCCATTAATGACGGAATCATTATAAATAAGGAGGTGAAGCGTAAAGGGATTTTTTTTTTTATAATGGAATGAATATGACGCAGAAAATGTCCTAACACTGATTGAAAATAATGGCACACTCTAAAAATTAAAATGCTGTCTCATCATTCAAAAGGGCCGAGGGGTGGCCACACTTTCAAAATGTTGAAATTAACCTTTAAGTAGCTGAATCTGACACTATAAATGTTGAATCCAGCTTGATAAAAGGTTGGATTGAACATTACAGAAAGTATTGTAAGTGTGGTCACTCCTAGGCCCTTTTAAATGTAGAAATAATATTTCTGTTTTAGAGTGTTCGTGTTTTGATAGAATAATCCAGACAGTCATAGGATAAATTATATTACACGTAATTCATAATAAATTTATATAAATTATTACATTATAAACAATTTTACAATCTGAGTAGCTTCGTAATAGAATTTCACGCATCCCCCCCCCCAAAAAAAAATAATTATATCCCCGTGAAGTTTCACGTTTCACAGCACCACGTGCACAAAAAACGTTACGCTTTTATTGTTATATCCGTTTTATTGTGTGGATTAAGTTGTCAATATATACGCACATTATTTCACACTAGGTACAACACGGATTTAGTTATCCACCAAGTCTCAAAGAGGACTGTTCCCCACTTTCTTGTAATAATGCAAATTATGTAATCTGTACTGCAGAAATCACCACCTATGTCTGCGACCACGTTTGTAATTTGTCGCTCTATTTGTCCCCCTTTCTTGCGTATAGATTCACGTCCCTAGGCTCTCCATACACAGTATACCCTGCTATAGTATTATATGCAAACAAACCCTGCTCTGTTTTAAATGTATTATAGTTAGTATCTACTAAATATGTCTGGAATTTAGTTCGTTTTTTTGATTACAAATTTGTCGTGATATATATGTATAGACGTAGATAAAAAAATCGTATGATGTAGTACATGATACGATTTTATGTACGAACATAACCGTTTTCGATTGAGTTATGCTTTTAGATTTAGCTTTTCAAAGTTGATTCCGTGTCGCGACTTAAGAATGCACCTTTTGTTTGCCGTTCTACGCCGCTACAATTAACATGTTTTCCTTTTCCTTGTCTTTATTTATTCCACTCCTTAATATTTTAAACCACCCGCTTTTAACCCATGTCTCGCTTCTTGTATGTTGACGTTCACTGAGCACAATGATGTTTGGCATGTTAGCGGTCCTCACTGGTTGGATATGTTATAGTATTTGTGAACTAGTTATTAGGGGCCACAACCAGACTCGGATATAAGTCACCCACCGATCATTATTCGCAATCCCTGTGAGTCTGGCCGTTGTCTGCGCAGCATTCAGTCGCGCTTTAGCTTTCGTATAAATAACAGTCAGACGAACAAATTTAGCGCATAGGCGCTTTTCAGCGACGATACACCGATTCCCAGTCAGAGTCTGTCCTCCACGCGTTGTTCAGAACATGAAATCGCTGCGGGAAAAACGAACAACAAGAAACGATCAACTATGTATTGAATTTGAATCTCCGCCTGATCAAATGCGCATGTGCTTAATTTTGATCGTTGTATTTCCAACTTTAGAACTCTATGAATGGGACCAAAGAGGCTTCAAACACAATATGCCTTCAACATAATAAACACTGTGCGAGATCTGTCGGCATTTAACTGTATTCACAAGGCCAGTGATTGACCCGTGTGTATTATATCTTTTCTGAAATCAATTTAAACACTAAAACTTTATTTATATATTATAAGATTTTTTCAACAAAATTATTTATTGATTAATGATTTTTGTTAAAAAAATATCAAGTGCCAATACAGGCGTATGGGCAATTACATGATTAATACATAAAGTTTCCCTGAACAAGCCTGAGCAAGGCCGAAATTGCGCCGTCCGGGCTAAATGTGTGTGGTTCCCGTTTCAAACATCATGCATGCCCCATGACAGCAACGTGTGCTTGTAATTCACTTTTTTTTGAAAAGTA
>JZLH01S0025596.1:49935-64065 GCA_001188425.1 Eucidaris tribuloides | reverse complement strand
CTTTTTCTCCTTCTCCTTTTCTTTCTTTTTTTCTTTTCTTCCCCTTCCCCTACCTCTTCTTCTTATAATTTCCTCCTCGTCCTTTCTTAATTTTCTTTTCTTTTCTTGTCTAAAATTCTTTTGTTTTCTTCTCTTTCATTCTCTTCCTTTTCCTTTCAGTCTTCTTCTTTTCTTCTTCTTCCATTAACTTGATCATCTAAAAACACGCTGGAAATTTGCCTCTGAGCTCATCATTTTGATGAAGGTACAGTGCACTCTCGTTATAAGAACACTGATATAATAAAATTTTATCAAAAAGAAGTAAAATCTCTGGTCCCATATCGTACAACCCTGAAATAAAGAAATTTCTCTTCAAAGAACAGATTTGATTGGTCCCGAGGACTTCGTTATATCCAGAGTGCACTGTACCAACAAGAACCCGTGACCCGAACTCATTCCGAATTCGAGGCCTGAAATATAGCCTTGTCATGGACCGGGGTGGGGAAAGGGGGGGAGGGGTAACCTGATTAGTGATTACATGTACATTATTTACATTATTCTTTTCGAAATGAAACATGTGTTACATTCAAAACAGGTGGACTAGTCAATTTTTTGGGCGGACTAGCCAAAATTCTGGCGGACTACCTAAAATTTAGGCTAACTAGTCCGTCTGGCTAGTTAAAAAAAAAGTTAAGCGCGACCCCTGAATACCTATGTTAAATATCAAGTAAATGAAAGCATATGGGTAGACTGCTGAAAAAGGTAAAAAGATCACTATCAATTTCACATCCCGCAATATGCGATTACAAAAATGATTGCTTACTGTTTTTCCATATACTCTGGGATGAGAAAACGTAATTAAAAGGGTATTTTGTAGGTTTTAAATAACAAGATAATTATATACATAATTCTGAAACGTTATAGCCAGCCACAATGAGAGCGTAAATTACGATAGGTGCATCGGTCAATGATTATTTTAAAAAGATATTCATGTACTACAATCCATCCCAAGTACGGGGATATATGAACAGTATTGTGTCGGAGAGGGCATGCGGTGTAAAACGTGAGCAGAAATACAAATCAGTTAACAAAATTATCATAAAGAAAATAAAGAAAGCGAGTAACAAAGCCACTAATTGAGTGAAGAGAGGAGATGGTTATGCTATAAACATAGGAGGGAGATACATGTACGCGGTATATAAGGAAGTGGTGATGGGAAGGAACTGCCAAAACATGCAGGTATACCGTAATGTTGAACGAAGGGAAGATACCAGGAAGTCTGAATTCCAGAATCCTCTGTAAGCAGGGATAATAAATAGCGTCTGGCAGTCAGACTATAGACCAAGGAGGACATACAAAGACAAATGATATGAAGTCGGGGGGGGGGGGTAGCAGGAAAGAGGTTAGGCCTATAGAAACTATGATGGGAATCCAGGGAAATTGAAGACTACGAAAGAGAACAGCTGAAAGAAGTGGGAGAAGAAGAAGGAGAAGAAGAAGAAGAAGAGAAGAAGAAGAAAGAAGAAGAAGAAGAAGAAGAAGAAGAAGAAGAAGAAGAAGAAGAAGAAGAAAAAGAAGGAGAAGAAGAAGAAGAAGAACAACAAGAATATGGGTCAACTTGCCTTGTTAACCATACGAATCCCTGAATGGTTGTAGCATAAGTTATATCAGATCCCATCTTTCGTTTTCTCAAATCAACACCTGTCCCCTGGTACATGTAAATGTTAAAACGGATCGTGGGGAGAAAACGGAAGTGCATATTTTGCTGAAAATGCACCTTTTACGTGACCTAATATTTTGTTACCGTGCGCCGTTGCCAGAAATGCAAAAATGGATCTTTTACTATCAATTTTTTCTGAAATTTGTGAATTTACCAAAGTCCGCTGTTTTGGCGCCTTTTTTGAAAACACCGGAAAGATAAAGATTAGGAATAATGGAGTGAAAAAAGCGGTGGCTTCACAGTTATGCTTCTGAAGCGCCTTTCTAAATTTGAAGTATAACTGTATAATGTGTTACCGTATCGCCGTTTGCCGGGAATATTCACACTGTCGTATCATCACTCTGTACGCAACACGAAATGGATAAAGTACATTCTCCCCGGCGTATACTGCCTTTCGAAAAGCAGCATCATATATGATTGAATTGCCGTCATTATTTTGATGGAAGGTGCGCTGTCCAGTAAACTTGTATTGTCCCGTCATAAGTTTTATATGGGATATTATTTTTATTTCATCAAGACCTGCAGGGGACAAAGTGCAAGTTCGTCACGTGAGAAAACTGCAATGTTGTATTTATACGAATGCCTCTGGGGATTGCACATATAGAAGAACAGCCGAAATACTAATTCATGCCTCATGTTTATAGCGCCTGGCGGTGTTTACTTTCACGAATTTGTCAAGTCTGTCGTCTGTCCAATGTTTTGAATTTAAAGATTCTCTTATACGACTGAAAATACACCCCGCTGTTGGAAGGTGTGCTTAAATGTCAAGTCACTATTGACCCCCCTTTTCATGAGGATGGATTCGATTCAATTTATTTCATTCATATTCAATAAATTCATACTTTGCTCACCACGTAACACCACGCTACTTCAAACAACAATAATGGCAAAACCTTTAAATCCACAGCTTAACAATTAGTATTAAATTCAGCTGGTTTGTTCCCATAACTCAGTTTTCCTTACAAAGTCAAGGGTGTTAGAGCAAGAATTTACTTAGCAACGATTAAATTGTATGGTAAGCATGGTAAGGGTAGTGTATAGATTTTGCTGCGAAATAAAAATGGATGGAGTTTGGAGGCCTACGAGTGAAACTGCGTCATTCAGCGAGAATGTCTCGCTGGAAATGGAAGCATAGATAATTAATTTTTATCTTGATTAATTTGAATAGTTTTATTCTTTATTTTATTTTTCTTTACTATTTTCAACTGGCGTATAATCGACTTAATATTGTTAAAAATAATCACATTTGCTGTTTGCCTGGAGTAGAAGCTAAAATGT
Source organism: Eucidaris tribuloides (assembly GCA_001188425.1). Classification (NCBI taxonomy): domain Eukaryota; kingdom Metazoa; phylum Echinodermata; class Echinoidea; order Cidaroida; family Cidaridae; genus Eucidaris; species Eucidaris tribuloides. Next base: position 61,088 of record JZLH01S0025596.1, on the reverse strand, counting down.
GAATGTGTGTTTTTTAACACATGCGAATATTTCTCTTGAACTGATTGTTTGAATATTGTTGCTCCTTTACTCCCAGGAAAATGTATGAAAGTTCATATTTTTTATCAGCCATGAACAATCAAAAGTTGCTATTCTCTACAATAGTGGGGTGTTTTATAGTCATGATAAGAATGTTATAAACGCGATTCAATTAACACTCATTTGAATTGTATGTTTAAATCATGCAGATATACTACTTTAGTTTTTGATTACAAATATATTTAAAGAGTATCTTGCGTTGTGTATCTTTGTGAGGTCCTCAATAATTTTGTGTTATAATCAACGGACAGCTGAATTTTTTTCACCCGTCCGTGACAGATGGAAAAAGTGAGTGACATGATCAGTTATTTTCGCAAGCAGGTATGAATTGCTTATCTTCAGCTCTACGAATCAACATGACATGCCAATGGTTAACCCTTTCCCTACCACACCCGAATTATCACCCATAAAGTCTATAGAGCTATGTTGCTATAGTACTGAGAGGATTAAAAATCAGCAGCAACCGACGACAAAATGGCGACAACGGGACAGGCCCTTATAGGAGCCGCGTTGCTGAGAGTGCTGCATCACCCCAACCCTTTTCTTGTATGGGGCAGGGACAAGAACCCCCTAGAAAATTGAAACATATTAGTGGATCCTCCATATGCCTCTTGGAGCTCTAGCACATCGGCACCCCAAAAAACATGCACATCACCCCCCACAAAATCGTTCCCAGGGTCCTGCAACGGGGTCTTGAAAAGCTAACCGGAAGCCATCTGTAATCTTTGTGGTGCCAATTTTCACATTGCCTTTTCCGTTGGACACTATTATTCATCATGATCGTAGAATAGTTTTAATCGATATCTTAAAAGATTAGATAGACGTGGTCATTGGACCTTTGGACAATCAATGTTCCTTTTGGGTTTTAAGACGCGTTATGTCCACTTCTCAAGTGGAACAACTGCGCAGCAATTCTATTGTTTAAACTATGCAAAAGTTATCCAATTTGAGCAGGTTGCAGAATAATCTTCGGAGCTGATATGGGTATGACGATCAACATTTTTGGCGCGTGGGAATGCGTTGTAATTTAGTTTAAATTGATTTACCTAATTCATCTGAATAAAATCCATTGGCAGATTAACACAAAAATATTTAATGATAAGTGGCAAAGTAAGGAAAAATAAACTGTAAACGGGGAAAATGACATAAATAAGAATAATACATCTCATGGAGAAAATGAGCTCTTGATTTCCCGGCACCCATCGAGTGATGTAACGCCCCCTCCCTGGCAGAAAAAAGATATATCATGGATCTGCTCTTGATACTTCCTTGAAACGGAATATTAACCCTATCCGTTCTTGAGATGCAGTTGCATCCTCCGTATTTTTCTTTCCGTAATGGGGTATATCACAACCGTGTGTCATGAGTGCATCCAGAAGAGCCTCAGAGAGGTGTTTGAAACTCCTTGGAGAATTGGGGGCGGACGCTCACTGTTATTCGCTCACTGTTGCTGTTAATATGCCCGTTAAGGAATAATTACGTACAAATCGATGTGTAAACATTCTGGGTGTATAGGAATCCCGCACGAAGGTCGCAAAGTATCGGCGTATCTCGCAAGAAACTGCATCGAAAGGCTTCGATCTGATCCAGTGATAGACGGCAACGAGTGAATAGAAGGATTACCCAGAGCCTTACCTTGTTTGTTTGTTACTCATCAAAGGGCTCAAGAAACTCGCATGAACCCACCGATCTCCTCTATTATTATGAGCTTCTTTTTAATAAGGATTCGGTTGAGTACGAATCGTTACTGTGCCCAGTTACCTGGCGCTAAGGATGCGCGGGTCTTTTGTCCACCCTCGAAAGAGGAACAACAGGCACCGGGTAAGGCTCACTCGTTCATTCGGCCACACTAATGCGAGCTAGGTGCTCATGCATTGTTCTGAGACTCCACAATCTTCCAAGACCCACGCTAGCATTATTTAAGTACGATTGATTTTTTGGCTCAAGCACCACACACGGATGCTACTAGCTAGCCGCGTTTCCACGTGTATAGACTTACAACAGTGAAAGTGCCCTGGTTGAACTGTCACCATTGTGCGTGGTAACGCTGACAGTATTAGCTGGTGGATGCAGCTAAGCGTCCACACGCTTTCGCACTCTCTCTCGCCCCGAATCTGTTGACACTTCAAAACGTTATTAACCTCAATATCTCACGCAGTGAAATTATGTTGTCATTTTCATCCAGGTAATCGGAACACAGAGGTGTAAATGGAATAACGGTTGACATCATTTTGTGCGCGAAGCGACGGGATTGTTCATTGGGAATAAGGCCTGGTGGCAAGAGCTAATCTGGTAAGTACAATTAAGCACCATCTTTAACGCCAGCTTTGCGAGGCAGCGTACCTTGTCTTGAATATGAATAGGTCGATGACACGATCAAAGAAAACTTACGTAATTAAATTCCTCAACGTTAATGGCATTGTCTCCAAGTCTTCAACCTCATTAAAGAAGAAGTCGTGGCGAGTTTGTCATTAAAAGGAAGCTATAATATTATACCAAAGATTGTTTAGCGGTAAACAAATGGAAAGCTGTCCCATGCCCAAGCACAATTAGCCATAAACGATTTATTTCCTTCGTGCATTTCTTTGAATTAAAAATATGCAAACGAAAAAAAAAAATGTTATTGGTGTCACGGCCTCTTTGTTTTTTTTTTCGGGGGGGGGGGGTACTCTTATGTTTCTCTATCTATCTATAGACCTGTTTGGTTTGGTGTTGTTTTCATGCTAATGTCTAACTGGGGGGGCTTCAAGTATGCATAACAAAAACACTGACATCTCAATGTACCTTGACTCATTACATTAACCTTTGAATTGTCTTTTCTGCTGTTTTGGAAGCCCCCCCCCCCCCGTTTCGGACATAAACTCCAATGTTCTGAAACTGGATTGGTCTATATGTATGCATCTATATATACTATTATATATTATATATATATATATATATATATTATATATATATAATATATATATATTATATATAATATATATATATTATATATATAATGTTTGAAATTGGTCAGGAGATTGTCATCATGACATCCTATCCTGTCTATAGTAACTAGAGAAGCGCGAAGACAACGGAAAATGTCTTGTGCCCCTTCTCGTTGTGTTGTAACACAAAGTACCCGCGTCACTGGTTTTGCAGTGTCTCATAGTGATCAGAATGTTTAATTGAACACCTTTTTTTTAGTTATTTATTATCCCATACTTAGGGAAAGGTAAAGTTTTAGTTTTTAACCATATATGATCACCATCTTACTATCATGTATGCAGAGTTTAACTATAGGAAGTTTAGTTGCAAACGCACTGGGAGGACTATAGGCATCAGACGCTCACCTTTATTAGCATAAAAAGAGCCACATTGCACAATATTGTTGGTATATCACTGAAATCATACAATACAATGTAAGCTAGAGGTTATATCCATTAGCACAGTGATATGTATATATACCTGTATGTCTACCATAATAGAAAATTGTAGCTTGCCTGCCTCCCCCTTCTGTTTGTCTCGTTAGGTCTGTTGTTGTTGTTGTTATTATTATTGTTATAGTTCCTGTGTTAGTACTCTATCCGATAACTATGTTCAATGTATTTTTTCTTCTTCTGGGGATCAGCCTTTGAAAGGTTTTTATCAGCCTTTTATGCTGACTCCCCTCCACTTTCTGTAATACCGTCTTGCCATTGTCTGTATGTATTGTTTGTTTGTTTTGTAATTGTGTGTTTTGTGCAAATTTTTATTGTTGTATTGTACTTTTTTATCAGATTGTGGAAAATAAATGAATTTGAATTTGAAAGACCAAACATATAATGGGCATGGTTTCAAAGCAACGTGCGGATTAGTATGGCTGTTAGTCGTTTCGTGTCGTGTTGGCTTTACACAGATTTGGAATCCCTATACCAGTCTCTTACACTATCACAACAGTTGTAATACGTGGATCGTCTCCACCAGTGTGGAAAAATGTCTGTTGTCCAGAGATGTTTGTTGGCCTATGTTGTGGTCTCTTTTAGGGATCTTGATTGTCGAAATTGGATTGCAAAGAAAGGAAAGTAGTTAGTCTATTGATGTGGTAGCAGTTCTTACAATTGGATCAACTGAGGTTTTCAGGATGCTCAGTGACTTACGAGTTTATCAAATGTCGTGAATAATTACACTACCCATTATCACTGACAACGCCTGGTCAGAATGATTGCTGAGTTAAGCTGGAACGCAAGTATGTTTACAACTTGTCTGCTACTCGGACTTGTATCATAATATGTCTTATGATACATGTGATATGTCTTATGATACAAGTGCTTGTATCATAAGACGATATACGAGTACAGTATGTCTACTGCAGTAAACTATTTCAAGTAAACATTGAAAACTAAAAATGGACATCTGTTCAAAGCGGAGGAGAATAAGAAAAGAAGAAACACGGATGCAATATAAATGTGGATGAAACTTGCAATACTCTCCTTTTTGAATGAAACGGTTCACTTCTATAAGGGGTGAAATTATTTAGAATGGATGCATTTTGAGTCAATAGTGAAAATATAGGAATTTCATTCTTTGAGGGTGACCCAAGTGGCCACTCCAGAGGGGGAGGAAATCACCATTAATTAATTAATTAATTTATTTATTTATTTATTTATTCATTCATTTATTTATTTATTATTTATTTATTTATTTATTTATTTATTTATTTATTCATTTATTTATTTATTATTTATTTATTTATTTATTTATTTATTGGTTGTCGTCGTCTTCTTCTTTTGCAAGAAATTCTTATCTCTGATGATTTTAGTGGAAACCATATGAACTGTACTTTGTTTCGAAGGAGAACGTATCAATGGTAATGGTGGATCATTTCGACATTGTTACAATTACTGAAAGCGCACGAAATTACATTGAAGATGTTTTGAATATGCATGTACGTTTTAGGAAGATTGACAGTTTTCACGTTATTCATAAATCTGATAACACATTAACGCAGTCCTTTTGCATGCTGTTCAGTTTTATTTGACTTTGTATTGACATTTAGATTTGTTTCTCAATTCCAGCTGTATTCAAAACAATTTAAGTAAACTTCATCGTATTTTCTCGCATTGGACGAGACTCTCGTCACTGCACTTCCAAGCTCTTAGACCCCCACGGAGAAGAATTATGTCAAGTCTTCGTGACTTTGCGATCGATTAAAACACTTCCCCTCCGGGTGTACTGTGCATTTACGTTTGCTACTGGCAAGGAATAACAGGAATTAAAGATAAACTGGAGTATGGTTGAAGTGGAAAGTCTGTCATCAGAGTTCCCCATTTCGTTGGTTTCCATGTGAAAGAGAATCACACTTGCATTATAATGTGGTCATAGCACTTCAAATGTTATAAATAGTTGTAGGATTGGCAGTTTAAACATGTAAATTTTCCATCACAGCCCCCATGTGTTGCAATACGAACAATTAGCATTGTCCCACATATTGATTTTTATGTTAGTACTTTGTCAGCGTGATGAATTGTGTAGAAGTTTTGTAAAAAAACGACATGTTATGTTGTTTCAACTACTCTCTTCTGTACTAGAGTAACAGTTTCGGAATATCCATAAGTTGTAGATGGTCAGTTTGTGTGAGAATTAAAATAATAATAAAAAAACAATTTTCCTCTTGTATTTTTGCTGTTGTTTCGATAGAAATATCAGTATACGTGACGACAAAACAAGTTTCCTTCGAGGGAGTAGTCATAGAACTTGGGTGGGTGCCACTTTAAGCGCCGTCCCGGTGTTTGTCCGTCATTGTGTACTCTGAATTGGCGATTATTGGCTTGTCAAACGAGTGACAAACATCTCCAAATTTGCTCAATGACTGACAACGGTCTGGGCAATTAAGCAAGCATTTCATGTTAATATTTAATATGAAGAAGCATATATATACATTAAAGACATTGTCTAATATTGTGAAACTTCAATAAAAAAAGTCAAACTGTGATATCTTAGCTACAGTACATATGAACACCCTAGAATTCAAAAGTTTGGAAAGTTATGCTGTCACTGGCAAAATACGCATGAATGAACGTCAAACATAAATTTCCATTGCGGTGGAGTATAAAATAGCCTAGATCTACACACAGTAAATTTATGGGGGGAAATGGGGATGGTGAATCCGGTCAACCTGAGTACTCGTAGATTTTCACTTTTTTAAAGCACAAAATAATTATTTTGAAATACATTTTGTTTTCAGGGCTTCATTATTAGACGTTATCAAAGATACTTAGAACATTATGTAGCTCACATTTTTTAGACCGCAGGGTCATGTTAGCTTGTGGTTTCAAAAAGCAGACTGTTGGATAATAACCTTCAGATATCACTGTTAATATTACATCCAGACGCAGGTGTAAGTGTGCCAGGTGAAAAAAAACATCATTTGTATAGAAATATAAGTCAAGGCAAAACTTGACGCAGTCTAAGACTAAGCGCTCCTTTCTTATGTAGGTTTCTGATTTTAATGAATGAAATATATTTGAAATAGTTTCCGATTTTTTGAAGATATATGTGTAGCATATGTTCTGTGAGTGACTACCTGAAATTGTAAAGGCACCCTCAGGATGCTTCATGTATTTGTCTTGCCACAACAATGGTATAGACCTTATGCTGGACGTGTAATATGGTTAAGCAAAATGATACACCTGTAATCATGGTAATCCTATTGATGATTATTAAAAAATATACTCCATCGTGTAATTTAAATATCAATCTTCTTTTCACACCTGACAGAAAAAATGAACAGAAGAAAGCTGGTATACGGATTTGTATTCTTATACATGTAGAAGTACAGACACCATGCATCAAGTATATTTCAAATCAGGCACTTTATGGTGTTGATAACTATTTGTCATAATTTAAGTGATTAGGATTTTTTTTGCTGGAGTAGTTCACGTTATGAAAATGTTGTCATGCTATGCAATGGTGCCAGTATGTTACTCGTAAATAACTTTTCAAAGTAAACTCTACTAAAACTGCTCTCTTCATTAATATTATTAAAAGTAAATAACAGAGACTTATAAGACTCTGTAATACTTTAATTAAGCACTAGACACGGTCATGCAAATTCTTGCAAAGAGCATCCCTGCATCCAATTCTATTCTCTTCACGGCAATACTCGAAACACAGGTAGATTAAGTACGCTTTTAATTGACAGTTTCTAAACCAACCAGCCATAATTTCCCTCTTTACTTTCGGGTCTGTCTGCAATATTTATCACTCTTTGGATTAGGCAACAATTGTTTCCACTGTCCTCTAATGAAGAATTCGGACTTGATTGCCAAAGCTTGATAAAGTGCTTTAGTTTCAAGTAGCAATTGACAAATAGAATTCAACGTAAGCCGACAACAAACTGCTCATACCTACATTGGTCTGATCGAGTCAAGAAGCGTGAAAGAGCCAACAAATTGTATTTCCAGATGTAAATATAAATATTCTGATGATTGTTGTTTTACGATGATCAAGATCACCATTTCATTTCACAAAAGGATCGCAATTCCAAGAATATTTTTTGGTCATAATTGTGTTTCTAACTTGTGATCTGTGATGGACCACTTGCTTTTCTTCATACATTAAAAAAAAAGCTTCAAACCACAACAGTTTCGCATTTAACACCGTGAGTGTTAACCTTACACAATATCTGGTATCAACTATAACACTGTGTAACAGCTCAGTGTTTACAGTGTATGATGCGGTCTGAACAGCTGAAAGAATTGGAAAAATAGGGGGAAAGGGGAGAAGAAAAGAAAAGAAGAAGAAGGAGAAGAAGAAGGAGGAGAAGAAGAAGAAGAAGAAGGAGTAGAAGAAGAGAAGGGGGGGGAAGAATGGTAGAAAATTCCTCTCCGAAATGCAGTGACATTTTGATGTAACAATTTATTTCCTTGTAGTGAACACATTAAAGGCACTGTATAACAATTTTTTTCCATTTGAAAAATGTGAGCTACATGATTCTCCATGATAGTAGTCGTGTCTTTGATAAGGTCTAAAAATGAAGCCCTGAAAAAAATTACGGTTCAAAATGATCATTAAGTGCTTTAAAAGAGTAAAAATCATTGAAAGACCTTTCTATTTTTTTTTCCCCATTAGACTTGCTGTGTTGCAATTTTTTTTATATCGGCCGAGAGTAATTTATGTGGCAATTTTTATCTGTACATATTTTACTAGTGACAGCATAACTGTCTGAACTTCTGTGTTCTAGGGTGTTTATTTGTCTATTCAAACAATGTCAGATATGTCAGATAGCCAGAATTGACATTTTTTTAAATGGGTCTTTCACAATGTTATATTGTGTCTTTAATTAGTGTGTCTTGTTCTGATTCCCCACGTATCCAGTGTCCAGTATTGGCTTTAGTGTCCTGTATTACAGTATATAGGTAGAGTGCTGGTAATCGATAATGCAATTATCATGTTCGATCTATGGCATGTCTTTCATCCGCTGTGACGAATCTGAGTGGTGGTCATTGTTCTATTTGTGGGACATATTAATTACGTTATTTATAAGTATAATTACATTAGCCAAACTTATCATCATCTCTACAATAACATGCTGGCATTTGTTTGACCTTGCCTACTATGAAGTGTTTGATGTCTGTTCGTATCAAAGCGATCGGATCAAGTGAGCTTCATATAATGTTTTAATGATTACAAGTGCCTTTTGACATATTATTTAACAGACTAAGTACATTTTGATTTGTTATATATGTCGTATCAAAACAGTTTCTAAAATTTACCTTTTCTTTTGATATAATATCCAAATTTCGTCTTAACATTTATTCAGTCCGAAAAATACTCCTCTGTAGCCCAATCACTGAGACTTGCACGTTCCAAGATATTGTCACAAAATTAAAGCATATCATCCATATTTGAAGCCTTTTGATTTTATATTCCTCACTTGTCAGTTTGAGGTGTAATTTTATCATAATTGATCTATTATATAGCTCAGAAAACAAATTAAGGTGATTAATATGCATATTGTCATGATCCGCCTGATCAAATACTGTATACAAATTGGAAATTTTCCCTGGTTCAAATAATTCCTGGAATTATTCCTCAAATCATCAATCTGCTGCATATTGTGGCATACAAGCTATAGATTGCTCTTACAACGTCAAAATTCACACTAATCGTCATCGTAAATCCACCATCAATGATTGTTGACGTAAAGAATGGAAAAGAAAAACAAGAACGTGGAAGACTCTTCAACACTATATTAAAATCGTATATTGGCACAATATACATGTATTTGATTATAGTGCTAAAAACTTTGAATTACGGTCACAATTCTTGAAAGGTTATCTTTGAATAACAAATGGATTTGAAACACTTTGAACGTGTGTGTTATTTGAAGATCTGGATCTAGAGTGTAAACATTTTCTAACCGACATTGTATAATTTTTGCTACCTGTGATTTTTTTTTAAATAAATTTTGCAAATTCAACATTCATTTCTATCTTACTTGCCATTTGTGACATTTCTCTATTTTTACGACGATGTTGACAAATATCTGTCCAGTTCGATCTCCCTACAACTTCAAACATTAACATGTTGTACGTTGATTTAACTCGGGGAGAAAAACTTTACTCGTCATTTTGTCCGTCATGGTCAACTTTTGGTACAATCATGGTAATAAATACCGTATAATTTACCTTGGCCAAAAGCGACAATGCCGTTTGAGTTCTATGTCATAAAATCCCTAAATGGTTCTCTGCGAGCAAGTTACATGTACCTTTTGTCAAAGTGGACAAATTGTAAACGTTATTCAACGACATTAGTTCAAGCCGATTTATTTCTTCATTATTGAGTCAAAACGCATTGTCAGTAATACCAATTACTACATTTTTTTTTCTATTTTGCAAGTAATGACCTTTCTTGAAATATGGCGGGCCTGTCGAAATACCCTCACATTGCTATGGCATGCGAAATTATCGCAGGGCACCAATGTAATAATGATAGATTTGTTTTTGCTTTATTTGACCACGTGGTTAACAATCCAACAATTTTGTTATTAACCGTTTTCACCCGTGAGTTAATCGTTATACAAGCTGTGTTATCATTGAAGTTTCCTGCGTAGCTGCAATATACCTATTAAGTGGTATTAAATGATGCATATCTAAATCATATACACAGATATAAAATTGAAGAATACAGGTAACTGTAGTTCGATTATGAGGGCGAACCTCCAGGGCAGGGTGGTTGCAGTTGTACGTGTCGCCGAATTTTTCAGTGCTCTTCTATGCCCCCACTCAAAATATTGTGAAAGCGTCATGATACACCAACACTTCTATAATCTGCCCTTTGTGTCAATGAATAAGTCATATTAGGCAGAATCTACAGGAACAAGGAGATCTTAAACTTTTGGGCTTGACAATGACGAAAATAATTAAAATTATGTTTTTTTAATCACGTATCCTCTAAAAAATACGGGTCACGTCGTTGCTTGGAGTTCGTACAAAAATTGCATATCAGATCTTTTATTTGCTTTTCATAGTTGAGGATGGGATGTCTCGTATAAATGTACAGTATATAAGTACAGTATGTTTGATGGTAGGAATTAAAAGAAGAGTTGAAGATGCTTCTTATTGCTTAGGGAGGGACTGCCCATGCAGGTCAACCGCTGCTCCCTGTCGACAATGTGTGGTGCCTTGGGTATCTATTCAGCATTTCTGTTTTGAGTGATTTAGAATTTTCATTCTAAACACACTCGTATACCAGCATACCGTACAATACCTGAACCGTATCTTCAGAACAACGTTGTTTCCCATGCTGGTTGAAAAGTCGTTCTTCGAAGATGGCAATTCCGACAGGTCTTCCTAAGTAAATGATGTCTGTCAGGCGAGCATTCTGAATAGAGACATTCTCGAACTCTGGCTGTAGGTACTCTTGGGTTTTATTTGATGAATATTAAATTAGCTCTATCAATACTTCCTGTAACTATTTCGAGACGAAAGGTCACTTTAATTAGTGGTGAATAAATGGTAGTAAGTAACCTTTGAATTAGTGCTATTCACGACCTCCACGTGGTCTAGTGCCAGAGTACTTAAAGTAATGATGGCAAAGGAGTGCATTTTTTT
>JZLH01S0025596.1:12448-31508 GCA_001188425.1 Eucidaris tribuloides | reverse complement strand
AATTCATTCGCTTGGAATGCTCTGCGTATTAAGAATTTTTCAATTCGTTCGCGGTACGCAATGCCAATTCGTCATAGTGTGACGAGGCCTTTAATATTGAAGGAGTATGATTAAACGGCGCCGACATTGTATTAAATATGTAAAGCGAACCCCCTTTTCTTACAGTGTGGAGGTGACATTTGCTACCATTTTTTTCGGCTGCAAAATGTAACAGATTCATGTTGAAGGGATATGGGGGAAGATAGTATTCTTCAGAAGGGTTTGTGAACGAACGATGGTGATGAGTTCGATAACAAGACTTCCGATAAATTAAAGGAAAAGTACAACGACCTTGGGGCAAAAGTATGTAACCGAGTTTGGTTCTTTGAGTCGAACCGATCAAGCCATGAACAACGGACCAGTAAAATTACATTGTTTCTCATTCACTAGTACTACACCCATTTCAACCTTTGTGGCCGGTTGAGTGATAATGTGAAGGATTTACTTTCAGGATTATGTGTTAAATCAACGTACACTGCAAAAAAGACTTATACAGTGTGTATTATTTTTTTTTTGTCTTTAGAGGGCTACTATCCAAATATCACTTATTACGGAGATATATACGTATGATATCCATAAAGAGCAACGTTTTCTCTTTTCGATGATACCTAACTCTCTTCACTGAAGTCACATGACCGATTACATTGCTTTTGAGGAGACCAATGTCAAATGAAATCACACTTTAGCAAGTTTTGGTGAAAAATTGTCTAAAATAGGAATTCACTTCTCATCTTTAAATATGAACCCATTTATCAGTGTTTTGAGTCTTTAAATTTTTGACCAAAACTTACACAAAAGTGTGATCTGACGTTGTTCTCCTGAAGAGCAATGTACTCGGTCATGCGTGACACTAGTGATTTAAGTGCGATATCATTGGAAACAGAGAAGGCTGTTTTTATGGATGTTACACTTGTACCATACATCTCTATAATGAAATAGTTCGGAATATTATCCCACTAAACGTTACATTTTTTTTATACAGTATAATTATGTTATTAAACTCAACTTTGAACTGTGGCTACAATACAGAAAAAAAACATTAAAAAAGGAAATGCAGTAAACTTGATACTGATTATAAACAACTGGCATGTGTCTCGGACATTTTAAAACAGTTCGTTTAGGCGCCGCTGGAAATAACTTTGAGTGCATTATCAGAGTCACCCCTATCTTTCCAGGTGTGTGATGTATGACGAAAACAGAAAACGAGGGTTTGTACTTATGCCCTAATTAAAACGCTGGCTAAGTAGAACGAACTAATTAAATACGGTTACCGATTTAATTCTAGATTTGCTGCTGAAAGCATTTTCGTAATGTCTGCATGCCTATTCCATTACTGTCCGGTGAGCGTTAATAGAGGCTCAAATGCTATTTCCGTCACAAACATGACTTGAGTTGCATCTTCCTATCTCTGCACTTTCGATGACGAATAATAAGCACTATCATTGTCTCAATTAGGTTTTAGGCCCAATGTATTCATGTATGCCTCGAAGGTATTATTTGGTCTGTTCATAATCTGTGCGAAGTGTACATCCTCCATATGTGTCTAAGATATGAAGCTGAAGCAAAGCGTTTATATGCTTGTTGAGAATTGCATATCCAGCACCTGGCACATTTTAAATCATATCCATTGTATCATCTCTGCTGGAAAGAATACGGTGTCCCACAGTGTGTTCACATAATCAGCTATGTGAAAACGCCCGAATTTAACAGTGTGAAGATGATTTCACACTGTGGTGAGGTTTTTCACAGAGTGTTCACATAGTGATGTTCTGTTCTACACTGTGAATTGATGATTCACAATGTTAAAACGCTCGAATTTAACACTGTGAAGAGATTTCACACTGTTTTCACACGGTGTTTCACATTGTGTTTCACACTGTGGGACGCGTTGTTCTTTCCAACAGGGATGTAGTGATTTAACACTCTGAAACTCATGAATCTGAAACAAAATGCTTTCTTTACCCTTCAAATGGGACTGATAGAGTTATATTATTATTAAGAGTAGATGACAAGTATTTATCTATAAGATGGATTGCTGCTTGAAAGGTAACAGGGAATAAATCTTTGCAAATCTATGACGAATAATTAGCCTGTTAACATATTGAAGTATCTGTGGTAACGGTAGTAAGTTCATTGCAAGTTTTGAATGTATTTGTTTGTGTGTGTGGGTGTGCGTGTATGTGTATGTGTGTGTATGTGTATGTGTTTGTGTATGTGTGTTATGTGTGTGTGTGTCTGTGTGTGTATGTGTGTGTATGTGTGTGTGTGTGTGTGTGTGTGTGTGTGTGTGTGTGTGTTTGTGTGTGTGTGTGTGTGTGTTGTGTGTAATTGTGTGTTTGAGCTGGAGAAAGTAAGCTGCTGGTCGTTATTGGCAGACAAGGCAGTCCTTCATTTTTCAGGTGTGATAAGATAGGCAGCAAATGCAAGCATGGAAGTAGGAAAGAAAAAGTGAGTTAACTCTCTGAGCTCCATTTGAGTTGTAAACATTTTGTTTCGGATTTATGAGTTTCAGAGTGTTAAATCACTACAGAATACAATGGATATGATTTAAAATGTGCCAGATCCTTTGACTGGTCGGGTTTTTGTTTGCCCCCAAAGTGAAATCATTCATCACGTGTACTGAATGACGATTTGCGATGGATAAATAATTGAACAATATCTACAGTGTATCTCCCAAGAGAAAATTGAGGATGGAACAAATAGTTTGATCGGTACCATGCTGCCACACCCTTTGAACCAAGACCAAAAACACGCCAGACTGATGATCAGGAATAAAGAATAAGGTGTACGTTGGGATTTTAGAACAAGATCCGGCTAAGTCCTTATTTCATAAAACTTTGTATTGTTAAGTTGACGTTGAGTCACTTTCTTTGAACGGGAGATCAATAGATTTCATGGAGTGGAAACACAACTCTTGACCTTCTTCAAGAACAGCTGACGTAGTTTTATTTGCTGACGTTGCCTTGTTTTTGAGAGCCAAGAAGATTCTTTCCTAAGTTTTTTTTAGCTCGCTACTCCATCCTACATTTTCATCATAAACACGTGTTATCATTGACTCAAAATAATGCGAACGATTAACAATATGCTACATGTATATAGTTATTTGAATTATCTGCTTTAGTGCATTCAATGCTTATAATTTCATCGCTCTACTGGCATACTTGTACTATCTGTTGTGGACTATCCAACCCCGTGAAATGTATTGAGGATTAACCTCGGAAAAACTTGTTATTAGTCTATTCATGTTAACACCCTCCACTCTCTATAATACCGTCTTGTCATTGTCTGTATATTTTGGTCCATTTTGTAATACTTGGTTGTGTTAGATAAGCTCAATGTTGAGGACAGTGAACATGCAGAAGCCGAGTACGCACAAGTTTGAAAGAACATTGATGTTGATTAATGGTAATTTCTAATCAAGATATTAGCGTTCCAGATGTTTGTTAATCTGGCCTCCGGTATAATTGACTTATCGATGTGCACAAATTACAGATCGAACGTTAATGAATTAGCGTAGATTTCACGGAATCGTGTAACGGTTCCAGGCAGTGCGTAAATTAAAACTAAATAACAGACAAGATGATACAATACAATACAAAACAATACACAATTTGATAACAACAATTGACAGTGTCCAAAATACTCGAAAGTCATCACATATATTAGTGGAGATGTCGTGGTGTAGTGGACTGTTCTTCGCTTTTCATGCGTGAAAGAGTGAGTTTCATTCCTGTCACGGGCATTTTCACCCTTAAGCAAGGCGATTTATCCACATTGCTGCTCTGTACTTAGGAATTACGTAGGCACCTGGTAGAAACTGGGGTAATAATAATAATAATTGCAAGACTCCTGTGAGAGAACTGTGATTGTAACTGAAGAGGCTACCGTATAGGTAAATAAGACGACATTTATATTGGTATTATTATTATTATTATTATTATTATATATTATTTGTGTTATTATTATTATTATTATTTATTAAATATTATTATTATTATTATTGTGTTATTATTGTTATGATAATGATGATAATGATAATGATTATTATTATTACATCATATTGGCTACATCGTGTTGATGTGTCATAGAATATATTCGAATGTTATGAGAAATGAGGGCGCTCGAGAAAATACAAGGTTTGGGCACTGGAACTAGATTTGTCTTTCTCACCGAATCATAACATGTTGAATATGCACTTCAAAAACTGGGGTGTTGAATTTAATACCCGTGGTATTGTTCAATATACATTCCCGATATGGTGTTATCAGCCCATTTTGTGTTATTTTAACA
Organism: Eucidaris tribuloides; assembly: GCA_001188425.1. Taxonomy (NCBI): domain Eukaryota; kingdom Metazoa; phylum Echinodermata; class Echinoidea; order Cidaroida; family Cidaridae; genus Eucidaris; species Eucidaris tribuloides. The sequence continues at coordinate 27,179 of JZLH01S0025596.1, read as the reverse complement.
CCAAATAGATTAAATCAAACACAAAAGGTATTAGATTCAAAACAAAGGGTGTTCAAAATTAGCACTTTTCTGGCATCCATATTGGACAACAGCCTGGGTGTTAAACTTAACACTCAGGGTTTGCAGTGTGTACATTATTCTGAGTGTATAGGCTTATACATTTAGGCCCTTGGCAAATATACTTTCAGAGCTATTTGTAGTTAGTTCATCACGCCATTTACTAGGAATCACAAACGTAAACAAACTTGCCTTCTGATAATTGCGTATTTATTGTAATTTGATGGCTTATTCGCGGTATTTATTTCAAAATTGGATTGTTCCGAATCGTAAAATAGTAGAAAATATTCCGTCGCCCTATTACCAAATCTGTTGGTTTTATGAGAAATATTAAGTAGTATTGGAAAAATGCAAATATCTCTCACAGAAAGGATACAGAATGGATTTGATTGCATCCGTTGTCATAAATATTCATGTCCCTTTTCTATGCAATCTTCAATCATTTTTAACGATTCGTCACGGAGGATCCCTCTGTTTACGTGTATTTGTAATGGTGGTTGAATAATAGAATGCGAAATCTGAAATGTGATCTTATTCATAAACATGATAAACAGGGGTGTATAGGGGGAACCACAAACATTGGGCCACTGGACAAAATTTACAAGTGAAAATAAACATCCCTGTTTATATTTGTTGGAAGCTTATTTTGTAAGTTTCTGGGGAGGAGGATTAATGTTGGCAAGGTTATTTTTGCAACAAACGATAGTGGTGTTTACCTATCTATGATAAGGAGAATTAACCTCATCCACTCGAGTATCACTAAAACGTGAGTTCATGACACAAAATCTCATCATTTGTTTTTTAAATGTAATTTAGCATTTCTCAATTATCACGTCGCTTTGTAGGTTACATAGACGAAGACATATTGAGAATGAATTGAAGCAAGTATGTAGGCAGCAAGGACAAATTAATCTAGTGCTTCCTTTTTAAGCAGTTAATCAATTATGCAAGAGACAGTTGCGTGTAATTAATTGTGATTTGGTAGATCACCGCAATGTACACAAGGTATTGTAACTAAAACCCTCTCCTTCGCGTAGATTACATCAGGCGTAGATGTAAAGATGGTCTGATGCCTTTAAAGGGTTATTGGCATGATTAAGAGAAGTATAAATCCCTAAGAGCCAAATAGGTTGAAACATATACCAATGTATGTACTAGCTGGAGTGTATCTTTTGGCTGGAAGGATTTGTCTTGAATCTGTTTACTTGGGAGAAACAAGCGTTCATTTATCAGTATTGAATTATTCTGGTGACCTGATAGAAATCAATCCCATACAAAGCTACACAACAAATGCACCTGTCACAATGAGTACTGATGGCGATTGTTTAAAAAGTAATAAACATATGACCATGAAATTTAGACAACAGAAGCCTTGAACAGTGTACATGATTCTAGAGTACTTTTGTCCCAAAGTAAGGACTTCTGTCAATCCTGCCACTTTCCTTTAAAATGGAGTGGCGTGATTAACGCCGACTGTTGCCTGATTATCGAAATCCCACCGTTACCGACGTTCCGGGTCAGAAATCCGCCATGATGTGCACCATTAGCCATGGACCGCGATAGTAAATATCCGAAACGTCTGATGGACACGTCCATTGTCTTTTCCGGATACCGTCTCCCGAGCCTCTTACCCTTTCGCCCCATCAGCCGAATAATTACATAACAGGTTGATTGACAACAGCGTTGATGCAATGGAACGGGGGAAATATGTGCGTAACGGTATTGCATGGGGCGTGTTAAAGGGAAGTAATCTTCATATTTCAAACTGATTGGACAGTATGTAATTATATAAAAGCACAACTTGGAATTTATTTGATTTTGTATAAATGTGATGCGATTTTATATATATATACACACACACACACACACACACACACATACACACAGCACACACACACACACACACACACATATATATATATATATATAAATCTGTGAAAAGGTGTGCCAAATCGTAGAAAGTGAACCAATGTCTCTAGTCTGGTAGTGAGGGCGTAGAAGCGAGGATCTGACAGAAAATGCATTAGTAATGTTGTATTCTTGGGTGTTCATTTATACCCAGGTATGAGTGACTCGTGGTTGTATTGTGTGAAACATCAATCCTCAATGAAGACACACACACACACACACACACACACACACACACACACACACACACACACACACACACACACACACACACACACACACACACACACACACACACACACACACACACACACACACACACACACACACACACACACACACACACACACACACACACACACACACACACACACACACACACACACACAACAACACACACACACGCACACGCACACGCACACACACACACACACAAACAAACACACACACATAACATACACACTCAACACACACATACAAACACGCACACACACACACACATGCACACACAGACACAGACAAACACACAGACACACATACACACACATATATCTTAGACAAGACACCTTTTATGAAAAATCGCATATAAACTATACGTGAAATTTACTATTCATCTGATGTGCATGAAAAGTCCATTGATCTCTGTTATAAGAATTCCAGGATCCTTCATTAAGCATATGACTTCTACATTTGTGAATGTATGTCTATTATCCTTAATTTTGGAGAATAAAATGAACGGAACTTGACTGAACTCAATATCAATCTGCATAAGATGTAGAACTACCGTATAGTGTATGAATTGTAGCAGGAATGCACCATGATAGTAATAAGCTGAGCAATAATTCAATTTAGAAAGAAAAAAAATAGCGGTCATTATAATTCCAACATCTTTTTTTTTTTCATTTCCTGTAATTTGCTTACAATTATTATATACCAGTATATAACACAATGTTACCCTTTTCGGCAAGCAAATATAATGCACACTACATTCAAGTATGCTTGCAAGTACCCCATATGCTAGTGGTACGTAACAAATGATCATTGCCATAAAGCGTTACATCTGAGGAAACAAAATACAACCTTTCCATCCAGTGATGGTCCTTACAACGAGATGAAAGACAGACAGAGTTAAAGGCATTGTACAACAATTTTTTTCAGTTAAAAAAGAAAAAAAAATCTGGACTGCATGATACCCCGTGGTACCAGTGTCTCTGAACAGGTCTAAAAATGTATCCCTGACCAAAATTGTAGTTCAAAACGATCCTTAAGTACTTTTAAAAAGTGAAAATCATTGAGTGACCATTCCAGTCCCCCCCTTTACTCCCCCATAGACTGCTGTGTTCCAGAATTTTCATCAGCTGAGAATAATTCATGTGCTAATTTTTATCCATACGTATTTTACCAGTGACAGCATAACTATCTGAAGTATTATGTTTTAGGGTGTTGACGTGTTCATTCTAATACTGTCAGATATGTTAGGTAGCAAAGTTTGACAGTTTTTTTTAAATGGGGCTTTCACAATGTTAGCGTCTTTAACAACCGTATAAAGTTTAGACTTATTTAGGTGCTTACGTGAAGTATTTAAGCGCCATATTCGAATGATATACGTTTATCTACAAAGTGCGTCCATTTTCGTAATTTATATGACCATTTTGTACCATTTCAGGCGCCAGCAGGCTATAAATTTCAATTAAAGTGACTCCCGTTGATTTTCGGTCAACACGTTGATTGGATTGTTTAAATTACAGTGTTTATAATACATTTACGGCCAAGATGGGTTGCTTTTACCAGCATAATCGCTGTCACCACGCATAGTCGATCATCTGTTCATCAAGAATCGTCCGCCAGCTGAATGAAATGCGACCTGTGCTGGTAGTCACAGAATGATTAGAGTATTGAGGTTACAAAACCTTTTGGTCATAGTGCAGCAGCACTGGCAATCTGCTATCATTTCAGTTCCGGACGCCGCAATCTCACGGTGCGCGCGGTAGCTATATTGCAGAGGATAGTGGTAAAGGTTTTGGGGGTTACTGCATGTGATCGCTAACCAGAGACTACCTGGATTATACTACGTTAGTACGTTTACATTTCACATTAAAAGAGATTGAAAATACAATTCTGTCGTAACTTTCACCCGTAACTTCTGCTACATGTACCTTTATTTGTACCACTCGTATCTGATCTTGCACTTTTGGAAATTTATTCCATTGACTGGTCTTAAAGTCTGGCTGCCAAATGCACTTTCTGCTCCTGATAATCTACGGACACGTCCGCGTGTACAGCACGCGTGTATTTCCTGGAATCTTAAGTACGTGGCGGAGCACGCGCGCACGTCTTCATCGGCGTCTGATGGGATCGTTCTGGTAGCATGGAAAGGAAGTCGTTCCGATTTTATCATTACCACTGATAAAAGTGCCGAGTGTGTAAATACACTTTACTGGTTTCGACGTTGGCTCGCGCGCTGGCTGAGCTGAGTTACGACGAGGAAGAAGAATTTTGATTTGAGAACAGCTGTCCGCACTCACAAACCAACCAGCTGTTTATTTACACGTTATGTCACTGACTAGAATATTGGATGTGGCACCCGAGTTTAGCGAAACACACAAACAGACACGGGCGGACAAATGCCGCGACATGACTTGTTTCCGTGACAGATCCATTCAGTGGAACGGCTTGGAATATTTTAGGAGACTGACATTTTGCACCTGCGAAAGTATCACCGGTTGAATTTTTGTTTTGCACTTTTGGAAGGACTGTTCCATTCAATGCGACTATTCTGAAACATGGTAAGTAAAATACTGCTAGAATTATTGGCAACTTATTATTTGTAAACAAAACGATGTTTGATAACAGTGGACTGCATCGTGCGGGGAGGGGGGATTCGCTTGTAAATGTGCATATGTCCTATTTGAAATACTCCTTGTTGATTGATAAAATGACACGGAATATGTGAAAGTTGAATTTAGAAGCATTTATATAACTATATCGTGGATCTAAATACAGGCAATAGCCGCCGAGGATATAAGCCAGCACCCGATCTAACCCTGGTCGATAGTGCCGTATACTGCCTTCACTAACCAATCTGATTGCCCGTGCCTGTAGTGTAATATTTGGGTCAAGCCAGACATCGAAACAGAAAACGAGTGCAATTATTAACCCTCTCGATGTCTATGCAGCATAACACCATAGATATTGTATATATTCTCTGGGCGTGGTACAGGAAGGGTTAGTCCGATAAGAATTGAGTTGACTTCGCAAAAATGTGAGATTCTGCGACAAAACTCAATGTCCAAGTTCTTTTCACCCATAGCCAGTGTGCAGTGTGCTAGAGCAGTGACATAAACCCGTCGGACGAAAACATCAAATAACAGAAGGAAAGGTTACCCGTAACTGCATTCACACAATTCAGTATTTGAATATAAAAAGTACACGAGTTCATTTTGGAAATCTATTCATTGTCACATATGAAACCAAAAATGACAATTCCAGTTAGCCAAATTTCACTAGTGATGTGGTTAACTAGAAATGCTATTTTCGTTTCAAATGGGACAATTAAGAAAGAATTCCAAAGTGGATTTGGTTTGTTATTATGTTCAGATAGTACTCAATTGTTTTTAATTGTAAAAGTGAGTGTGGTTGCAAAAACGTGTCAAACGGAGGTGCTTCATTCTAAACATGAAATAAATGAGAAAAATAGAAGTTATTCGGCCTGCTTGGGAATCATATGAATTGTTTCAATCATTATTGTTAATAGAGTAGGTAAGCAGTTACAAGTACAATATACGAGAGGTGCTCCTATAAACTTTGCAACTTTGAAATCAGGGCTGAGTCCTCTTCTTCAATACGTATTACGTTGTATAACAAGTAGGCTTAATATTTGTGTATACATCGACAGTAGTAACTGTCAAATTGTATTTACGTGTCCAGGTCCAATAAGATGAGGTTTATAAAAAAAAATGATCGTACTGTATTCCTTTTCTGGATAGATGTGCCACCACCGTATACAAAGGTTTTTGATACACACAGCTGAGCGAATCTATATTTTGTCCTCATTATGATACACTGAATGGGGTGTATTTTGCTAGCTGTATTGACATTTTGCTCCCTTCTTGTGCAAAGGTATATACATGCAAAATAATACATATCAAATAAGAGACATCACAAGCAATTTATTCAGGGTTATTTGGAAATCAGTATGGGGTAATGCATGAATAATCTAACCGCTGTAAAATGTCACGTTAACTTAATCAAAGGACATTATATAAAAATGCACGAAACTTAAAGTCAAAAAGCCTGTATTCAGCAACAAAATGATATTCATGTTGTTCAAATCAAATGCCACTCCGAGTTTGCCGTCGAAAGTTGGCCGAGATGTTTTATTCAGATAAATTTGATTTGACTTAATTTGGGTATATTCCTTCATGAGCTGCATTTTATGTTTAATCCATTTATTCAGCTCTTACTTTGTTCATAACTACTGTTGCTTAGCTTAAAATGCTCCGGGTCACCATTTGTGTGTTAGAGTCTTTTACTGTATACACTCTGTCTGGCGCCTATAGTTATAGACTGGCCGAGCATGACGGAATGCAATGTGTAGCCATCATTATTATTATTTAATTTTCCAGTGAAAGTCGGTGCATCGATTTTCAAGCAGTGCCTAGGCAACTTCCAATCCCAAATTGACAGGCTAAAAAACCATCAGTGTCAATTTGGCAGGCATTTTATTGGAAATTTTTGAGCTTCGCTGAGAAGACTTTGCAGGCCTCTCAGGACTTAAATGAAAAGTTGATCTTGATGACCATACGAAGGCGGGAATCGTACGCAAACTGTGCTGGCGTTCCGTGCGCTAATACAATTACTATACTACCCCAGACAAACCTGTACAAATATAGCAGCAGTCCAACTGACATAACTGATGTGATATTTTGCGTGGAGAATGTATGATTTTGATAAATATTCACACAATTATTACAACGTTCCTTTATAGCCAATCAAAACTTCGACTATTTGGTTACCCGTTTACTCCCATCGCTTCTAAATTCTATAGCTAGGAAGTTCGTGGAGTGGATTTCTTGTGCATGCATGCCTAAAATTAAAGCCACAGGCGAACAATGACCACAGTTTAAAAACGTTAGGTACATAATCCTCCATGCTCTAAGTGCCTTTGCTACAATGGTCTAAAAATCAAGCCCTTTGTATATCAAAAGGATTATTTAGTGCTTTAAAAAGTGAAAATCTACGAGTACTCAGGTTGACCATATTCACCATGCCCATTTCCTCCCATAGACTTACTATGTGTAGATCTAGGCTATTTTATACTCCACCGCAGTGGAAATTCATGGGTGACGTTTATTCACGTATATCTTCCCAGTGGAAGCATAACTTTTCAATCTCTTGTATGCTAGGATGTTAAATTTGTCCATTTAAGCACTATTATGTATCTCAGATATCAAAGTTTGGCATTTTGTTAAATTGAAGTTCCACAATGTTAGCTTGTGTCTTCAATACATAAACAGTCAATTTTCTATTCTGACAATCTTTCACAATAAATGTCTGTATGCTTATTTTTGAAATTGTAAACTAGGTCCACTGACGGTGGCGAGAGGTGTTTTGTTATTCTTAGATTCGACATACCGGTATTTTTATTCTTGTATTGGAAAGATATGAACCAAGCTACAAAACAGTAACCACATTTTAAGTGAACACTCAATTGATAACATGGAGCTTAGTATAGGACTTCGAAAACGTAAAATTTTACATGTGTTACACACAAAAAGTGAACTGAAACTCATTCCAGACACTCGTTGTTTATCTACCGCTGAACGAAATACCCGGATATTTCAGACAAATTTAAATAGTAAAATGAATGCATTAAAAGCTATTATACTTGTGAAAAGGGTAGAGATTCGGATACCCATGCCAAATCAGCTAATTGCGTATGTGTAGTTGGGCAAAAATAAAATGGTTTGACTGATCAAAGTTATCAGACGCAATTTATTAAATCGGTGACAGTATCGCGCACCAAAAGTACAAAGATGGGCATGCTGCCCGATACTTTGCAATCCAGTGATGTTTGATAATTAGGCTGTATATAATGTATATGGGTAATTCCGTGAATTAATGGACAAATCACAAATCAAGTAAATTGCTCTATCTCAAATCGTATTACATTTTAATGGTTTGAATGGGTATGAATCATGAAAAAACAATGGGGGACATTATTTCTACTCTAAATTTTGCGTCTTCAACAGCACCTTCTTGGAGAATCAGAACCATACATGAAATACCACATGTAGGACTGGTGTGACTAAATTATCATTTATTCTGCAGTTTTGACCATGCCAATAGCCTCTTGTCATTGTTTTGAAAGTAATAAAGCCCCACATATGCATACTAAATCTGAAAAAGACATGAATAAACGCAAATTTGTGTGGATGGACAAAATGTAACGTAACTAACCGTAACGTAACTAACCATGTTTTTGATGTTGTAGTTAAGAATGAAAAGATTTTTATCAATAAGTTATATATTAAATGACTTATCAAGATGCCAGAAATAGCATGAATACCACGGTTTCTTTCAGTTGAAAACAGGTTGAGGAAACTTTGAGGACAAAGACTTGTCATTTTTTTCTCCTTTGTGTAACGTAACTAACCATAATTAAAGTTCTCGTTATTACCCACTGAAACATGTCTCATGATTTTGCGTGATGTTGTGAAGTAGGTGCCTGTCTAGAGAACCGACAGTACCAAGACAGAAAAATAATATCAAAGCATATTCATGTAAGAGCCAAATGTTGAGTAAAGTTTGTCATAAAGTGTAACGTAACTAATCATGGAATTGCCCATATACATCTTCAACGGTGTGTCAGATCGACGGAGATACAATGGAAATGCATGGGCACTGCGTTGCTGGGGTGACGAACGCTCGTATCTCAAAATATGTTCAATGTTCAGGTGAGTGAACAAAGTGTGTTTGCCGCAATAATATCATTAATGCGAAAGCCATAATTGAATTGGACAGAGAGTAATTGAAAACAACATAATACTTTCTTTTCAACAAAGACTCTGCACGGATCATCATGTTGACAAATTACTAGCGCGTATATCTAATTGTGGGACAATGTCAGTTGTGAATATTACAACACTAGGACCAGCCACGGATAATTAATCTCTTTAAACTGTCCATCCTACAACTATCACATTTGAAGTGAATTATTTTCATATTAGGCCTACTTGTGTGGTGCAAATGTACTATGATTTCACCTGGAAACCAACCAAATGTGGAACCCTGATAACAGATTTTCCACTATAAAGCATTACTCCAGTTTATCTGTAAAAAAAAAATTAATTTGCACACTGCAATATCGGGCTTCGTAGCAAAATGTTTTACTAGAAAGTCATTTTCACAAAACGCTGGTAATACAATGCTATGTTACCCCAGTTATGCCCACTGTACTATGCGTCTCACCGCTAAAATAGCAGTTGTGATTCGGGGCCCCCTTTTGATCATCGTCTCGTATTAGCACGCCGATAATCAATTACCGGAATTATGTCACCGCCTCAACGCCAATCCGCCAAATAAAATGATACATCCTATATGCGAGGAGCTAATTAATTGCATGCCGTGTGGTCTAATCGATTCAAGTTATATAGCGACTTACGTCCGAGCTATGGCCTCATTTGCAGATTATTTTATTCAATGTCTGTCGGATAATAGAACGAGTCGGAGCCCGGATAATTTGTTGTGTCAAACCGAATAATTACCAGATTACAATATAAAACGTTACCCAATTTAAAGATGAAACAATTATTATTTTCTATTACTTCAATTAAAAGAATGAAATGAATGAGTCCATGCACCCCACCAAAAAGAAAGAAGAAGAAGAAGAAGAATAAGAAGAAGAAGAAGAAGAAGAAGAAGAAGAGAGAATTGGCGAAATGCACTATGAAAATGCTTTGAATATTTTTTTAATCGTGTTCCATTTTATCACAAACACTGGGCTAACATTATAGTCACTGTATATGGGGCGTGCCTATTTTGGTCAGAGAAAAATAATAGGCCCGATGGATTGCTATGTTTGTTTTTACTCTTCCTCTTTAACCCGGAAATATCTTGACGTTCGTACAGCCTATGACGCTTTTCTTTTATTACGTACGGATTAAACCTTCGAGATCTTTTAATAGAGAGGAATTTACTCATCAGTAATTCAGGGAGAGCCTCCCACTGTAAGATTACGGTATCAAAAACACCACCAGTCGGTGTTGTGAGAGGACCGCACCCGTCAGGTGTTAAAATTCACCATGGAGACTATAACACCAAATTTTGTTGATATAACAAACAGAATGTACTATAACACCAATGGGTGTTGAACTTACACCATTAATTTAACACTGGTGTAAAATACTTGGTGCGGTCCTCTCACAACACCGACTGGTGTAATTCCAACACCACTGTTTTTGCAGTGCACGCATTCGTATCTATCACCACGTATCGGGGAAAGTGATAAAAAAAAATGATGATATGTAATTGTAATGACTTACTGTTGTGTTCCTTTTAATTACTTGCTGTTTTATGCACCAGGGCCTGCTATTGTTTTCAAACTAATCCCATTGGCTGATAGGCGATTTAATAACGATATGGAAATTTAAGAATTTTGGAGGCAATGGGTTAAAGCCACTGGCTAACATTTACCACAGTTAAAGACGCTATATAACACTGTGGAAGACACGTTAAAAAATTGTCGAACTTTGCTATCTGACATATCTGACAGTGTTTGAATGGACAAATAAACACCTTAGAACACAAAAGTTCGGACAGTTATGCTCTCACTAGTACAATATGTGCAGATACAAATTGGCACATTAATTTCCTATCAGGCGATAGGAAATTCTGCAACACAGCAGTCTATGGGGGAAAGCTGGAATGGTCTTTCAATGATTTTTACTTTTTGAAAGCACGTAATGATCGTATTAAACTGCAATTTTTTTTCAGGGCATCATTTTTAGACCATGTCAGAGACACTGGTGACATGGGAATCATGCAGCTCAGATTTTTCAAACTGGAAACGTTGTTATACAATGCCTTTAAAAAAATGTGAGCTACATAATCATCCACACTCCAAGTGTCTTTGATAAGGTCTAAAAATGAAGCCCTGAAAAAAATTGTATTTCAAAATGATGATTTAGTGCTTTAAAGAAGTAAAAATCGTAAGTTGACCGGATTCACCTGCCCATTTCCTCCCGTAGATTTACTGTGGGCAGATCAAGACTATTTTATCATCCATTGGAGTAGAAATTGTTTATTCATGCATACCTTGTTATTGGCAGAATAACTTTCCAAACTTTTGTTTTCTAGGGTGTTAATTTGTCCATTTGAACACTTCTATGTAGCTCAGATATCAAAGTTTGACCATTTTTTAAATTGAAGCTCCACAATGTTAGCCTATCACTTTAAGAATATGTCAAAAATGTATACTGGTGTGCACAGATGGAAAACCGTGACTATTCACCACTTAAATCAAATGCAACACCGAGGGTAAAATACTCTGATATAACAATTTATTTTTCTGGTATGATCTGTATTCTGTACATGCAAATTCCATGAAATTGAAATTTAGAAGCGTGCATTATTTTGAGAAACTATCCGAAGTACTCCACCCTGCCCACCATTGATCAGATTTACATCCACACAAATATGTCTATTACGTTTGTGTTGTCTTGACATATTATCTTAATTTGCCTTATAGCTATTATTAAAATCTCTTAATTATGTGAAATATATTCAACTCAAGCCCATTTAAGTGTATTAAACATGGTGCAAATATTACAAATATTTTCAGCTGTAGGCCTATTGAAGTTTAGGTGCAGCTCCCTTTCCGTCTACAGAATAAATTTTATTTGCAATTTTTTATCAAGGCAAGATATACTTTTGATGTCATTTTAATGACTAAATGCTTCCCATTTTTGTGTCACGTCACCATTTCCGTGGCGTCTTGCGATTTCACAAGGTATTGAGCGACAACGAAATATACTCATCCACAAATCTATTTTATCTCATCACTGGCTGACAAACAAATCAATTTTACCAAACAGATGGTAAAATTTTATCGCATATCCCATTCATCTTCATTTCCCCGCGGTCCCCTCACAGATAAACCTAAATCTTCCGCATTGTACCATTTATAACCAAAATTGTCCATCTATCAGGCGATCAGGAAAATAACAATCAAATCTTAGATGGCCAATTCAAAGTAGAATCTGTCGAAAATATGATGAGTGTCACCCAATTGTAAGTTATTGGAATCAAGTTTGACGTTTACAGCGATATACGGGGTCGGAGTCATTTTATATATATTTGGAAAAAACGGCGGAATCTTCCACATTTATCTTCGTTGCGCAAAGTACATCTTACCCAAACAGTCCGTTGAACAACTATAGTGTCTTTTTTTTTATATTATTGAGAGTTTGGTTTCTTCGTCGAAAGAAGGACAATCTCATCTATTTCATTTTAATTGCCACGGTTTAAGAACACCTGCAAGCCCCGGGATAATTCCAATTCTCATTATTAGAGATCCTATATATTGGATCATGGCGGTCTAAAGTAAGATGGCTGCAAAGTTTGTTGATGGCCTTCAGCAACGTAGAACTAATCTAGCGGGTGACCGCTTTTTCAAAGTGTAGTCCTTGAAAAAAGACAATCTACTTTAAATGACGTGAAGCAAAAACATAAACACTCATGAATCATCGCAATCCTCTTCGTTCTCATCCTCATAAAAATGATAATGATGATGATGATGATGATGATGATGATGATGATTATTATCATTATGACTAGCAGTAGTAGTAGTAGTAGTAGTAGTAGTAATAGTAGTACAGCCGCTGTTATTATTGTTGGTAAAACATCCTTTCATCTGTCTTAATTATCAATACTATTCTAGATTAACCTCAGTAAATTCAGTTAACATTTCTGATTACGTTTATACTTCAAAACTGTAATTTTCAAAGATTCCGAGATTTTTTGAGATTTTGAAGATCGTTAATAGTACAAAATAATTCTTTGCGATTTTTCTTATCCATAGTAGGAGCTGGTATCTATAGAATCGTCGAAATTTTGCTTCGTATATCTAACATTTAACAATGTCGCCAGGTTTATTCTCAAACATAGGTGTATATCGATGGCATGTTAGAGTTTTTAATTACCAGTAATTACCAGTAAATCATTTTGAATTGTGACATTTCTTGCTGCTGTCGTTCGACACCATGACCGTCATAATTTCGAAATGACCAAAACCCTGACGTGACGCAACGAACCTCAGTGCCCATCGGGCAGCCAGGCGTTTTAATAATCGCCCGTTAAACAGCCGCTGGGGATTGGGTTCGGAGACGTTATGCGATCCTCGTCTAGCCCAGCGTGTCAGTATCGGTGAGAAGGCATTTGTATGCTGACGATGTTTTACCATCTTCTGAAGATAAACAGGCAGATTTGATTACATTTTCATCCCAGTAAAATGTAGGTCAACCTGGGAGCCCACGAACCAGTGTCACTCCCCCTGTGGTAGATTACACGTGTATTCTTCTGGTCTATACGCCAGAAAAGATACCTCATGCCGGTGTGGTCATTAGCTTGTTAATAGAGTCAACCTTGGAACGCGCACCATATGCTGTCAAAACTCTATTCACCTGTAGCTATGCCGTAATATTTGGAGTAGATTCATCGTGTAATTGACAGCATGATACATCACTCTTACCATTCTTCATTTTCTCATCTACCTTCTTCCCTCCTGTCCTCCCCGACTATTTCTCCCCCGTACATCTAACCAATCAATTAATGTATTTGATATATCTAGCGGTGTTTGTTTGTATGCATCTATTCGTTGCGTGCATTTTGGGGGGATATTTTCTTGACGCATTGTAACACCAGAGTGTTTATCTTAACTGGGATCATAGTTGGCACCGAGTTTTGAGCGTTCTGGTTATCTACTAATAAATAATGCTTTCTTGCATCAAGGTTAAATAACCGAAAAATTACACTGTTAGATAAACATTCTGCTCTAAATAGATTGATTTGTAAATAGCCCCCTTCACATTCCGTTTGAATATGATAGTTCCAATCCAAAAAACGTGGTTTAGGAGTTTTATTTATGAAAAAAAAAACCATAAATAGATGTAAATAATCAAAAGTACAGGTTTCTGTTGCAAGCACTGACGAGTAGCTTTACAGGCTCTTCGGATTTGTAACACATGGGTTGTAAATTCAATTTAACTTAGTCTCCAAAGTGGCATTGCCCCTCCATACCCAAGTATTAGTATACGCCATAACTGTGACTGAACAAATGCAAAAGAAAACCAAAGAAACTTTAAGACAAATACAAATACCGCAAATACCTCATGTAGATTCTCATGAATATTATGCGCTATAAGCAATTGCTATTATTCTTATGATGTTATTAACTAATTACTGAAATCACAATTAAGTTATCATATTCCTAACCACAATTAAACAAAATAAGCAAAAGAGTGTTAGGTGAATAAATTATAATATGAACTTGATATATCCAGATATTTGATGAAGTAATTTTTCCATTTATTCAGTTAAAACATTAGCTGCAAACTTTGACATAATTATTGACATATTGGCCTATACTAGTATTTCAACTCAATTGGTTCTTGAGGCATTTTTTAAACCAGGTTGACCTAATTTTACTGAGATAAATGTAATCAATCCTGCCTGTTTATCTTTCAGAGAATTGTAAACTCGTCAGCAT
>JZLH01S0025591.1:46899-55116 GCA_001188425.1 Eucidaris tribuloides | reverse complement strand
ACATCTTCTCTGAGCGTGCTGAGGATTCAATACTTGTGCACATCAGGTGAGAGCTTCTGCAGCACCGGTCTGTGAGTCATTAAACATTGACTATAAGAACACAATTCTGTGCGTAAATGCATTTTTGGCCTATTGGACAAAAGTGGCCTGTGCTCACTCATGCGTGCAATACTTTCAATACCAATAGTGTCATCAGATAGCTTAGGTCCAAGGTAAAATATTCATATCAAAAAATAATCTCTAGATCATGAAATATTTGCGTAATAAATTTTTTTCTGAGTGTCTACTTTTTTTGATACACGCTGTATTAGTGCAGCAGGAATACACCCAGTAGATTATGATCACAAACTTAATTCCACCAAACAAATTTATTCTGCCAGTCTATGAATTGTGCAAGTGTTGTATAAGTTGTATTTTATTGCAATGTTGAAGAGACTATGGAGATGGAAGCAGACTTACTGAATTTTTTTAATGAATTAATGTGTACAGTACACTAGGTCTAAAAGATCCCCCTTTTTCCTGTGCATCAAGATCAGATACTTGCTTTAGACCCAGTCCAGATTCAACCCACGTAGAGAAGGTTTCAATTAGTAGTGTTATTTTGTAGGCAGTAATCGCAGAATCATCACCTTGCTTATTTTCCAAAGAGGTCTTGAATTCGTCATAGTAGAGAGAGCGCAACTCATCCTTCTCAGTTACATCTTGATGACCAGTGCTACTGAGGAATTGAAAAAACTGCTCCCCAGTGGCGATCACGTCTTTTGCCGGATAACGACGTCTTGCTCTCACAGGCATTTTTCCTCTGTGTGGTTAGCAGTTTGACTGATTGCAGAATAAACAAAAAAAAAATGAGTAAAATAGAACAATGACCAAAAAGTAAATATTTCAAAATATCAACAATGAATACAATGTGATGGAAGTGATTCACCAGAACCATTTCCTACATGAAATGGAAAAAAACACAGACATATCCAAAAATGTGAAAATACGCCTGCATTACCACTTCACAAGAATTTTACAACAACGTGTTTATCGACATGCTACTTAGCTAGTACGTAGCTTTGGTACCAGCAAACAAATCACGTACCAGAACTGCAGAGGTCCCAAGGAACACTTTTCGGTGAGTTTTTCACGGTTTTAACCATTTTGATGACGAAATAAGGATAAAATCACGATAGGCATGACTGAGGTGGGCTGGTAGGAGTGATTTTTCACTTGCAAGCGTTAGAAATGGTGTAAAATCGGTCATTTTCCGTCCATTCAGGGATGACTACCTGCACGACTACTTTTTAATCATACCGCGAGCGAAAGTTCAGTGTTACAGAGGCTACGTAGCTTTCGGCCTATAGAGAGGAAATCTAGGTACCTGTAAAATGTCCGTCAAAATCGTCCAATAAATCCTCTGAAAAATGACCAGACGCGATGCACAGGTCGAAGCCTTTGGTCTAGCTTGCAAGCATCATACGAATGACCTTTCTTCCACACATACGCTGCACGTGCACAAATTGAAACTACAAACTTGATCTTATTGGCAAATAAAGACAGATAAATAATTTCAATTGTTGTATGGACACGATTTTAATCCAGCACTGTCACTGTTGGCATGCTGCTTTACCAGAATTAGAAAGTGCATGTTATCTGCTTGTGATCTAAGACAGTCACAACTAGATTTATGCTAAGTCATTGGTTTATGCGACAATGTTGAAAAATGTCTCTACCATGTCTACAAATTTAGAAATAATGCTTCTAGATTTTGTTTTTGCATTTTTGTATTTTTGTCTCAACGGGTTCATGACTAATAAAGTAACATTTGCATAGCTTGGAAGATGATGCACGAGGATCAATTGGCAAGCACGATGGCGTCAACTGAGTAGAGCACGAGGTGGTGCAACGCACACATCACATCGATAGCTCCATACTTTTGTTACAAAGTAATGGATGGCCCTTCTTATGCAGGTATGGCAGAGAAAATTGCTCTGAAATTCGTCTTTACAAAATTCTACTGAAATATTGCTTTGATATGGCTAGTCTATGATCTGTTAAACATTATAATGTTATGAAAATTGGACTCAACATTTCAGAAGTCTGTTTTAATTTTTCTTAACATGTGGGTCAGCATTTAAATTTTGCGACAGCAACTTTATTTAGTTGCTATTGCAGGGCTCTACACTAACCTTTTTTCCTACTTGCCATTTGGGCAAATGAAATTATCAGATTCAGATTTTTACTTGCCCGAATGAAAAATTTACTTGCCCGGAAAATTGTCAAAAACATTAAAAATGATTTCTCACTATTTTTATCGTTAAGCCCTTTGCATTGAACATTTGTATTTCATTTCTGTGAGACTGTGTGGGTTGCAAAACGTATGATTTATGAATTTAAAGTCATAAAATTAGGTAACAATGAGTGAACAAATAACTGATGGAATACTTTTCTATTTTTTTCATCTTTGTAAGAATTTTGGAGATGTTTTCTCATTTCAATCAAATCAACAAGTTTTACTTCCCAATCGAAGTAAATTGTTAACAGTTTTAGTTTTATTGCCCGACCATATATTTTACTTGCCCCAGCAAGGTGCAAGTGTAGATTCGAGCCCTTGCATATTGCATTCAAAGTCACACAGTGCAAACTTTGTTGTTTATTCCAGAGGGCAGGGTATGTATCCGGTATATTAGAACACTACAGTACGTGTAGCGCAAAAAAAAAAAAAACAAAGAAATAATACAGCTTATAAGTCTATTCGAAGGTCGTTAATATACAAGAAAAAGAATATGGTAATAAAAATATCCGAAGGTGTAATTCCGAAACACTTAACATTGCCTTATACCTCGAATGTTCGTTAGTCCGAAAACGACAATATAGGTTCATTACTACAGGTACTTTTGAGCCTTCGGATACGAACTTCGGTCGTGAATAACGCAACATCCCTCCGGCGACGGGGCTGCGGCTGTCTGTTCCCTGTGCCTGGCCTTGGCTGCTGAACTGAGCTGCCCGGCCTGGTGAAGGCAGGCCGCGCAGGCGAACACTCCACTAAAACAGTGCAGTCCTTGTCATCTCCTATGCACGTAACTTGAGCAAATTTCTTACCGACGTGTTGTATGAGATCTGCAAGTTTAGTTTTGACAGGTCAGCTCAGCTAAGAGTGACATCCATGGCAACAACCTAAAACAAGGTGATGAACTAGCTGTGAAGTCTGGACAGGGCATGCGTAGCGCCAGCGGGGAATTCCCATACAAAATCAAAATAATTATTGTTCAACAGTACGCGGTACGGGTACGGGCGCGGGCGCGCGCACGGCCTATGCGGCGTACTTCTGCGTGTAACTCTATGGTCTGCGCGTACGTAATTGCACGTGGTTGGTCAAAGGTCACGCAATTAGAAAAACGGAATCTGGGGATCGTTTCCGGCATAATTTGAATCAATAATCTATTCATCTATCTAGCTATAATAGCTAGCAATATCTTCAGTCCAGTTCAGTTTGATTTTAATTTCATTTCTGCAATTTTCAACAATTCATCAAATCAAAAACAACAATATAATAAATTCAACAATCATACAATAAGGAATTTTACACTGATAGTATTCCCCTCTGTTTAGTTTGGTATAGTTTGGTTTGATTTACTGATTTTCAATAATATAAAATAATAATCATACAACATATTGACATGATATTGGTTATGACAATACAAAACATGATATTTATTTGAATTCAATGATACTTAAAAATAATAGGCTCCCTAATGATAACTTAGCGGCAGTTTCACGATTGTTCTTCCAAGGGGCTCTGCTGAACACTAGTGAAATATAAGTAACAAACGAAGTCATAACATAAAATATAGAAAATAGGCCACAGAAGTTAAAAGTTGACGTTGCATGAATATTTTCAAAGTGCTGATTATAATTATGATACGAGGTTCGAATATTATAAGGCTGTTATATAATCCAATAAGCTCTGAGAGAAAGTAGAATGATATATCAGCTCAAACGACAGAACTAAATGAGATATATGCATATAGCAAATGAAAGAAGTTTAAGAGGTTTGATAAAATGCCTATTACTGCACAATTATTTAAGGTATGGTGCATCTTATTATGTGTAAAAATAAGAAATAAAAATTCATTAAAACCCTTCATGGTCATGCAGGACAAGATCATCAGCAAATCATATTGTTTGGGAGTATAGACGTCAGATTTCTTTTCTGTTTCTTTTGTTTTCTGGATGTGCAGGTCTTTCCTATATACTTAGACTGACATACACACATTTTTACTCGTTGTAAGAAGGGGATCAGGAAAAATTACACATAATTTCAATTTGTTGTTTATACATTATAGCAGGGAGTTGTTATAGATGGAGAGTGCACTCCCAAACCCTTATCGATGTATATCCAATGAGAAAACAAAATGGATTAAAATCCCTGATAAGAGCTGATAAACCTGTCAACAATCCCTCTAAACCGCTGCAGACTGCATGGCATGGATTAATTTTAACGACCTTCCCCACTGGCAGCCACGTTTTTTTCCCCCATGTTAAGTAAACACAAAGCGGTAAAACTGTCCTTAGAAGTCATCCGAGACTCCGACAGATGACGTCATACAAGCTTCCACTAGCGTGTAGTGGATGGGTACAGAAAGACAAAATCAACAACTTATGGCTACAAGACCTACTCCATTGACTTGCACAATGACAATGACAATGACAATGACAATGACAATGACAATGAATTTTATTTCTTTAAACGGCCCCTTCCTGGGGCGCCATGGGGAAGAAATACAATTGGTGCTAAAACTCACGAGATATTAATAAATCTTCGAAGTCAAAATAACAAATATATATATATATATATTAGCCTATATGTATATAAATTTACAATAAATTAAACATACGGTGTCAAAGTGACACATTTACGTATTAACTGTTGTTAACTAAATGTATAGTTACTACTAAATACAAGACAAATACTTTTCTAAACAAATTTTGACATAATTACCTTACAAAATCTGGACAAATTCCTTTAACTGTTTGATATTGTTACTATTGAACAGCTGACGGAATTTGATAATGTTAGGACGACAAGTGAAATATTTCTTGATGTAGCGCTTACGTGTTTCATTAAAAAAGGAGACAAAACAAACAGATAATGAAATTCATCCCCTGCACCTGCAAATTACACAAAGTACATACTATGTAATTCTTGTGCTTGATCAGAATATCGGCAGTTAGCCAATAGGTAGCTTGATGATTACCGCATCGAAATTACAAAGAGTTATCCTATTCTCCTAGATCCAATTTTAACAAAAATAATTTTCCAAGCCAACGCTCTTGTTTAAAAATCCTATAGTTAAAAGCCATAAACGATTTCTGTTAACTTCAGCACTCCAATTTTGCTTATCTATGTCATCCAACTAATATTCAAAGACAGTTTAACCATTTTAGATTCAATGGATTATCATCCAGCCATAAATTTGACATACCACACTTGTCTAGCACACTTTTACTTTACTAATCCACAATGACTTGAAATCACCACAGTCATGAAGGCTGACGCCAGCAAACTATAGATTATATAAGAGAGCTTAGATTTTCCCTTGACTAATCCTCGCCCAAAAATTAATCAAACGCTTCTCTACTGTACTTGTTAAAGAAAACCTGCCATTCAACCCATACACCATACAATTTGCAGTACACGGTTAAGCTTGAGTATACTTTTTAAGACTTTTTATGAAACATTTCAATGCTATCCATATTACAAAAACCCCAATCTCACTACCATACAATAAAATTGGAACAACAAGCTGATCAAAAAGATCACATTGTATATCTAAAGGTAAGCATAACTTTTTAGCCTTACAGATCAAATTAAACATAGCTCTTCTAGCTTGACTGACTTGTTTTTTCATAGCCTTATTTAAACGACCGTTATAGTTGAACACAGTTCCAAGATAAGGTTATAAATCATTAACAACATCAAGCTGACTTCCACCAAAGGAAAAAACAGGATATTTACGAACTTTTCCTCTTGAAAAAATTACAACTTTTGTCTACTTTGTATTAACTGACAGCTTCCAAAGATCGCAATACTGATGAACAGCAGATAAAGCAGTTTGCCATTCATCAGCTGACTCAGCCATAACTATCGTATCATCAGCATAAAGTAACACATAAAGGCGTAGAAATACCTCCACATCATCATTACTGAGATGATTTCTTATCTCAGATGCACACATATCAAGACCCTTAATAATGTCTGGCCTAACAAAATGTTCAAAATCATTTAAATACGACTGCAAATAATAATGGAGACAAGTTCGCCCTGTCTCACTCCAATATTACATGCAAAAAAGTTTGAAATGCCGTGACCAAGTTAACGCAAGATTTGCATTTTTATACATGTATAAACAACACGAATAACATTTCCATTTATACCATTTGAAATCAATTTTGACCATAAACTGGGACGATCAATGAGATCAAAAGCTTTTCTTGTAATCAATAAAGGCACAAATAAATTCTTTTCCTTCGGACTGTAAATACAGTTCAATAAGTCCATGCAAAGTAAATATATGATCTAAAGTACTGTAGCTCTCCCCTAAAACCAGCTTGCTCGCTCACCTATAACTCCAACACAATTTAGATATTTGTGAGTCTGGCATTTGATACAAGCAGTAAAACAACTTCCCTAAGCAGCTAAGAAGCGTAATTCCCCTGTAATTGTCAGGGTCGTCTAGCGAACCTTTCTTTTTATACAAAGGTTTGATCATTCCTAAACACCAAACTGAAGGGACCACAGCCGGACAACAAAACAAATATTAAACAAACTTTACCATAAATAACAACCGTTCATTTGACAATTTTTCAAAAACTCGTTTTAAAATATTGTCAATTCCACTCGCCTTGTTATTACGCAAACTTAACAATATGTTTCAACACTTCCTCTCCAGTAAATTCCCCATTAATAGCTCATTAATAGAATGTGTTATAAGTGTAGGATCAAAATCTGAATCAGTTTTCAGTAGATGAACCATTAGGCTTTGTGCCTCAACTTTTCAAAATGCTCCTTAAAGCTGTCCAATGATATTTATACCTAACTTGTCAACAGAGTTGCTTGCCTTATTCAAAATATTCCAATATTCTTTGGGTTTACTAGATTTCAGATTGCGGCATCTAATTATGTAATACTTTTATTGTAATCTCTATAAACTTTCGAACAGTAGAATGGTTGCCATGTGTGGTGATACTGCCGAGTATTTTGGCCGTCTGAATCATCGAGATCGACTGAGAAACACCGAAGCTATTGACTGAAATATCACTTCATGGTTGATTTATGGATCATGAATTTTTATAAAATTCGCCGAAAGTTTGCCGATAGTTTGATGTAGCTGTACGTTGAACAAGTTTCAAGGTTTAGCTTAAATGTTACAATAGTCCGCATTAGCGTGTTTTTGGCGTGTTTTCGTAGGTTACGATGTAAAAGTTGTGACTTGTTGTGTTCAGCTCAGAATTTAATGATGGGGACAACTGCAGGTCATGTCTGTGAAATTTGCCGCCCAGGGACCAGTGTATGTTGTTTTATAACCTTGCAGTTGGTTTTCAGAATTCTTTATTTCATTAAAAAAAGTGTCAAAACATTTGTAAAATTACTTTTCAAACTAGTCGTTGGTCACTTCTGTTCGGTCGCTAACACTGTACTGCCTGCCATTTTTTTATTGACGCACGATGGCATTGGGCCAGCCCTTCTCGCACAGCCATTACAATGGTGAGATTTACGACTTGTGGCGGTCACGGAGTATAAATAATTGATACTAGTGGACAGTCCGAACTGTCTCGCATGACTTAAAAGGGAGGGAAAAGAGCTGAATTCATCCTTCTCTAGTAAACAACTCCCTGATTATAGCTTCTGGCATGCGGTGTAATTGAGAAAGAAAGATTTTCAGCACCGTAGCCGATCATCACCCTCTCGTATAGATAACGGGAAAACAAGCACTCACTCACACACACACACACACACACACACACACACGACACAGCACACACACACACACACCACACACACACATACACACACACAACACACCACACAGACACACACACTACCCACACACGCACCACACACACACACACACACACACACACACACAACACACACACACACACACACGCACACCAACGCACACACACACACACACACACACACACACGCACACTCACACACACACCACA
>JZLH01S0025591.1:36899-44399 GCA_001188425.1 Eucidaris tribuloides | reverse complement strand
CCGTATACCCGTATGGAATGATAGGCGTCGATCCGGGGGGGGGGCCAGGGGGCGATCGCCCCACCAATGAAAATATATGGGGGGCAAACATATGTTTAAAAAAACACATTGGAAAAACCATTAAACATGACATAAAAACACTATTAAACATACGAAATTGTCAAATTTTCAGCACGCATTGCGCGCCAAATTCTGCATAACAGACCGAAAATTTTGGACATTTTTTTTTCACTTTTGCCCCCCCCCCCCCAAAAAAAAAATAAAAAAAATAAATAGATAAATAAATAAAAATCCAATGAAAACTGTTTCACTTTCTCATGTTGCTGAACGGGTAATCAGACTCGTAGAATAAAATGAAATTATTTTCGATGACGTATGTCATTAACGTTCCAATTTCTGATTGGCTGCCAAAATTCAATGAAAATTGTTATCGTTGGAGACCTGAAACATGAGAAATACATGTATCTCAGTATTGAAACTATTGATCAAATGACAGTCAAACACAACCATTTTTTCTTATTGCTTCCATCTTAAAAAATATCATTTTTGAAACATTTTGATAAAAATACAAGGGGAAACAAATTAAATAATCCTTATCATGGTCAATTTCATTTCAGCGACACTAATTTAAGCTATTATACCGACTGTACAGTGTGCATCAAAACGTTAGCCAAAAGCATGTGGACTATGATCGCACACAGAATAATGTGTGATGCGAGATCATTTCAATCTGCCAGTTGCTCACAGGAAATATCCTCAAAATGTTTTCTTCAGGAGAGTACTTTCACGGACGCAGATGGACACGGTATCGTTAGAAAGCTGAAACGTTGGAAAATATTGCCGTTCTCGTCGCTTCCACTTTCAAAAATTGACTTTTTTAAAAAGAAATTTTAATCGGAATATAGCCTATAACAGAGAAGAAAATGAGTTTGCCCCAGGGGGCAGCACCCCAGGTGGGGGCAGGGGCGGCCGTCCACCAATTGTTGTAATGCAAATTAAGGCTTACGAGGATTTAGTGTTTTTTGAAAATTTCGCCCTCCTTTTTCACTGAGCAACTTTTCGGCTGCTAATTTGGCCTCGAATTTGGCCGTGAAAATTTTCCGTCCACCCCCCCCCCCCAACTGATCGACTTTTTGGCTGCTTATTAGGCCTCGAATTTGGCCGTGGAAAATTATGTTGGCCGCCAAGATTTTCTGCCAACATTTTTACCCTGGCGCCGCCCCTGGTTTAACCATGATTAACTTGACTATGCAGTTTTATAATCTAGCTATTAGGATTTAGACAAATGCTATAGGGCCATATAATTCTGTCAAATATAGAAAATGTGTTACAAACGATACTCTATAGCAGTCTATCTTTAGCCAAAAGTTCATCAAATGCTGAAAAATAGTGTTTCGTGGTAACAATTAATTGGTTACAGGCCTTGTTCATCTTTTGTTTTCAGCAATACATGTACATCGTGAACCACAGATACGATTTTAATTTAAAGTTGCCAAAGTAACCCTCCCTACTCAAAAGTCTTGCAAACATACACTATAACGCCATGCATTTTGAGTTGAAGGGTCTTTCTATTAATGATGCTCCTAAGAAAGGTTTATAATTGAAAATAACAGAATTTTTGAAAAAAAATCAATGAACAATGTGTGATTCTTTCTTCTCCATGGCAGAGAGATTATCAAATGCAGGCGCACCCATGGCAGAGGGGCTGGAACACAAATTTTGACATTTTTTCGCCTCCCTATAGGGTGGGGTGTTAATTCACACTGAGCATCGTATTCGTTTCTTATTTCCGTAAAATGGCTGAATGCTTGGAAAGACTTTCAACAAACAAAAAATGTCATTGGGTCTCTTTGACACGGTCTCAGAAAGAAGACACCAACGCCGCAAAGACGAAAGCGCCTCCATATCTTCATAGAGAAGTGATAAGGAGGATGCAGGCACTAATATAAAGATGATGACCTTCTGTCCACATCTTTACATCAAATGTACTAAAAAGTCCTCATTACAGCAAATTTTAGGATGTTTGCAATAATTAAACCGCCTTTTAGAATTGAGAAAGCAAGAATAAAGGAAGGGTATGACTGTACTAACCATGATACTGAACTACGAGCGGTTCCACTGCCGTCGGGTCGGCCGCCCTCCTTTAATATTTTTCGAAATCAGACAAATCATAGTTTTCGCAGTATAATTCTGAATTAGCATGTTTGGCCCGCCACCCATATCGCGCTCCTATAATAGTTCTTAGCCCTGACGTCACGCCGCGCCGTCCCCTTACGAACTGGCTTTTGTAGCTTGAAAGGTGAACTCACTGGCGCCCGTAGCGGCGCAAGCATGAAGCCTGTTTCACAATAATTGCTAACAACATACAGTAATCTCGGGCCCGAGCCCCTAGTCAAGTGTTCAGTGATTACCAGTAAACGAACCAAAAAGTTATGGGTCAAAAGTAAGAAGTCTGTATACCAATGTCATGTATGATACATTGATAAATTGACTATATTTCTCTAGTTGAAAGGTCAAAGGTGAATTGTTGTGTCTCCCCCCCCAGGGGCGGCGGAACCGGGGGGGGGGCAGGGGGCACTTCCCCCAAAAAATTTGGATAGCAAAAAATGCCCTTTTTTCAAAACGACGAATGTGCCCTCTTGTGAAATGACGCATGCCCTTTTTTCAAAAATGAAATGTGCCCTTTGTGAAATGACGCCTTTTTTAGTCTATTCATTTTGTCGATATTTGTCTCTTTATATTCATTTTTATTTTTTTTTTGCCCCTAACGGGCACGTATAGGCCTACAATAGACATAATTAGGTAAATTATATTCAACAAGCATTTTGTGTCTAAAAAGGGCATTTAGCATCTCCTCTTAATGCCTCATGTAGTACAAATATATGCCATGTAACTGTTTGCCCCATCCCCCCCCCCCATTTTAATGAAGGCAAATAATGCCTTTTTTTTCTAAGTTGAATAGCTTATCTTGGTTTGAACCAACACTGAAGTGCAGTGAAATATTACGCACATTCTCACTGGAGGTGATTTTCTTTTATTTTTGTTATTGTTTATTCTATGTATTTTTGCCTCTGACTGTCTGATGGGGCACATAATAGAGAAAGAAAAAATACTTTGTTCAAAGAAGAGGCACATTGTGTACCTAGAAGGGGCATTTGGCCTCTCATCTTACAGAGCCGTCTGCGGTTGCAAAAATTGGGCCCTCTCCAAATTTTTTTTCGTAAATACATGGCCCTATTTTATATACTCTTCAAGCAATAAAAAAATGTTTTTCGTGAGGTAATTTCCTACGGTTGCCTTTTCTTCTCTTCAACAAAGAAAATCACCTCGTAAGGAGAAGAATCCCCCTTTTTCTTCAGCAGAACTTCAAGTATTCGCAATGTGCATCATGACTTTGTAATTTATAACGAAACTAGTTTATCATGTCTGCCCTCACTAACGTATTCGCTCATTGATTCTTATGGATTCGTTTGTTGTTCTTCATCTTTTTAACACACTGCAAAAATTCTGAGTTGTAATTAGCGCCAGAACAGACCACAAAGCGAGTTTTACAACTTAAAATTTCAAATTTTTCCAAAACTGCTCGCTCGCTACGCTCGCTCGCGAGGTAGATATATGTATATT
This sequence comes from Eucidaris tribuloides, assembly GCA_001188425.1. NCBI lineage: Eukaryota > Metazoa > Echinodermata > Echinoidea > Cidaroida > Cidaridae > Eucidaris > Eucidaris tribuloides. Next base: position 40,775 of record JZLH01S0025591.1, on the reverse strand, counting down.
TCATGTTTTAATGATCATAAATCCCCTTCAAAAAGGTTTTGCTCAAGTTACATTACCGTGAAGAAACAGCTACTTCAAGCAGAAAAGTTTGATAAAGTTTGATCTAGACAGATGTTCTTTATCTTTTTTAAAATATTACCAAGAAATCAGTGCTGTAATTAGCGCCAGAATAGACCACATTGCGAGTTTTACAACTTAACATTTCTAAATTTTCTCAAACCGCTCGCTCGCGTATTATGTGTAGGCCTATGGATTTCATGTTTCAAATCGGAACCCATTTAAAAAAAGGTTGAGTTCGAGTTAGATTGCCGCTAAAAACAGCATCTTCAAGCAAACACCTAATCTGATGGTGAAAATATCTGCTTGCGCCCAATGTCCCTTTTGACATAAGTGCCCTTCTTTGGCTTTGCTCCCCCCCCCCCCAAACGAAAATACGTTCCGCCGCCCCTGGTCCCCCCCCCCTCCCCAAAGAAAAAGTAGGCCTAACTGGCCCGTCACTTTTTCAGTCAAAGAATATTCTGAACATCGTGACAAATTAAAAATCCCAGATACTTAGCCTTGGTATTATTAGGGAAAAAATTAAAAAGTGAAATATTACGATCCTTAAGCACGCCTGTCTCCCAATCAGTGTTGTTTTAGGTTTGTTACATAAGCCAAGATTCCCTCGGGGAGGGGGTCGCCGTGTTTCTTTTTGCCTTCCGGCAACCGAATTTGTAGTGGAAAGGGGAGGGGGGGGGCATGACATGGGGTTGAACTGTTGAACATTTGTACGTTGAAAATCAGCAATTTAGGATCAGGTGTATTAGTAGAGCACTAAAGAGTGCATTTTCTTCACCGTGATATCTTTCTTTCTTTCTTTTTCTTTCTTTTTTTTTTGGGGGGGGGGGTCCATTCCGGGGGGGGGGTACTCAGATTTGGTTCCGACGGGGTGTGCCGCTGAAGTCGAAAAACCCGACCCTTTTCTAAGGGTCATTTTGGAGGAAAATAGTACCTATTATTAAGTTTTTTCTAATAAGAAAAATGACATTTTTGTGCATTTTAGCGATGAAATATGCGAAAATATATAGTGTAAATCGTAAACTTTCAAAATCGTGATTTTTTTTTCCCCCAAACCATACTCATGTTTAAAGTGATAGACTAACATTGTGGAGCTTCAATTAAAGAAATTGTCAAACTTTGATATCTGAGCTACATAGTAGGCCTAGTGTTCAAATGGACAAATAAACACCCTAGAATACAAAAGTTTGGAAAGTTACACTGCCAATGGCAAGTTATGCATGAATAAACAATTAAAACTCGGGGCGAGTTTTAATAGCCTAGGTGTACACACAGTAAGTCTATGGGTGGAAATGTGCAAGTGAATCTGGTCAACTTACGATTTTCACTTTTTTAAAGCACTAAATAAAATCATTTTGAAATACATTTTTTCAGGGCTTCATTTTTAGACCTCATGAAAGACACTGGTAGCATGGGGAATCATGTGGCTCAGATTTTTTTTAACTGTGGTAAATGTTAGCCAATACCTTTAAGGAATTTTTTTTTGCGAAAAAGTCACCTATTAGAGTGGCACACTCCCGTTTACCTTACTAGACAAGTACCCCCCGGGGGGGGGGGGTCCATTGGCAGTAAGGTACGTTTTCAATGAGCTTAGAGCTGTATTTCCACAGCCTCATTTTTTTACGTAGTACATTTAGAATGCAATCATGTGCATCACCCTTGAGCTACTGTCTCTTGATATCATCTAAATTCAAAAATGTAAAAATAATCGTTGTACTAATCAAAAAAATTAAATGTAGTACTAATTGCCACTTTGAATTCTGCAGGACTTTTTTTAAGGTCCCTGGAAATAAAATATAATTATTCGCGATCGTTGTGGAAAAAAAAACAAATTTGGCTTGTCGCTTATGGGATGCGGAGACGAAAAAATCCAGTTTTGTCACCGTTTTCGAAATTCGATCCAGGCATATCGCGTGTGGTATTTGTGGAGAAAAGAAATGGCATCAGTTAGTGAAAGGCTTAAATGGTAAGAAGAAAGTCATTTGTAATTTTTGTGCTTTTTACCATTCTTATCTAATTAGATTGACAGATAAGAAGATAAAACAAACATCGCATGCAGCGCGCCACATCACAGTCGAAGTCAGTTGATATAATCACACAGTCCCGCGTATTATATTTGATGTTAGTTAGATGAGTTCAGCCCATAGGCATAGAGTTGGTTCAACGTTCAACCCCACACAAGGGGACTTGTCCATAGGACTGCACACAGAGTTTACGGTGTTCGCTCATGTCGCAGTCATGCCACACATTTTGGTGGCTTATTTTCATATTATCCGCTCACATTTCACTCTTTTATTTTATTCACATACATTATCAATGATATAGTAGACCTATGTAACATAAAAATTAAAATGAAGGACTTACCGTTTCATTTCCTGGGATTTAGAATCTACATGCTGATTTTTATGATGATCTTCCAGAAGCCGAATTTCGTGCTGAAATTTCCGTTCGAATTAATCAAAATGGCGTCGAATCGTGCGTAGTGCCCTCTAGCGTTATAAGCTCGAACAATGTAATAGACTTGACAAAAGTCGATGTGTGCAAACCACTGATCTACCTACGTTGCAGGTCTACATGATGACCCCATGATGTTTGGACCTGTCAAGGCTGCCACTCGTAAGGGAAAATCCCTACTGTATGCCATTTTAGCCAACAATAGGTAGTTGGGAATCCCTACGGAGGAAATTCGTAGAGGAAAAATAAGGATTTTTGATGATTTTGTAGGAGATGTAGGGGTTTTGACAATTTTCAAAAATATTGTTAAATTCCCAAAGATTTTCAAAGAATTACTGTAACACCGGCGAAGAAATCGTGAGCAATCTCTTTCATTTACTTTGCTTATTTATTTTGTAGGGGAAAGTTAGGCGATCGTGCGTAGGGGGAAATACGCATGCGCCGTAGGGGAGAATTAATATTTTGATAGGACGCCCTGCCTGGAGTGGGACCTGTGCAACAATAGTAGGACATGACACGCGGGCACGATCTCTCCGATTCTTGTTCATTTTGACGATCTGTTCCGTATCCATACTAGAAACATGACCCAAACTGTAATTCTGAAGTCAGCCTATTAGGCGAGTTTCGGAACTGTTAACGACGCAGTACGCTGACGGACGTAGTCGACAGCGGACGGATTGGAAATTGGCCAGGAAGATGGGGGCTGTCGTGTCAGGCATGTCGTGTCACGGCACACGGCTGTCGCCGTCTCGCCGACAACAATTTTTTGTGATGCATAGGTGAAAACCATTTATGCAATCAGGTTCAGTTGCGTACTAATCGAAAAAGAGAAATGATTCACGGCAATATAATTGTGACGCATTTGTTGCAGGTTCGAGTTTAAGTTTGCCTTAATTCCTGCAACATTTGTGCATGAAAAAACAACCTTGCGACCAAATTGTCGGCCACTCGCAAATCCGTCAGAAATACATGGAAGTCGTATGTCTGTGTTGAGTGTCGCGACAGTGCTGGGGGACTCCAGAAATACTTCTAAATCGCTCTCAAAACAACAAACAAACTACACTCACAGAAAAATCGGAAGACAAAACATGGCACAATGAACTGACTACCTCCATGCAGACAACCGGACACGACAGACCGTGGAGAAGGAAGAATGGCAAACAAAACATGAGATGAGAAGCAAAATGAAATGTCAAAAAGAAATAAAAAGGAAGAAAACATAAAGAGAAGGAATGAAGAAAAAGAAAGAATGCGAAAGGCAAAAGAAAATCATAAATTTCAAGTTATAATTAAATTTCAATTTGGTATTATATTTATTAGTATATTCGCATCCGTACAATGGAAACAAAATCAACTATTGCAAGC
>JZLH01S0025591.1:3904-16387 GCA_001188425.1 Eucidaris tribuloides | reverse complement strand
CCAGTGCACATGAAGAATTCTTCGATTGTTAGGCGCGCTAGAAGAAACTGACTGTTCTCCCCAAAAGATCTGAATAATGAATTTCGGGAGCACACCACTGGAAAGAATGGAACTAAAATATTCCACATTCTCAGTGTTTTGGTATGGATGGTATTTGTTGCATAATCATACAATTCCTATGGCTATAACTTGCAACATTATATGTAGAGGTAAGATATGCAGAATTTTTGCTGTGCTAATTTGAATTTTCATAGATTGTGTTAAAGTTTTTTGCGACTATGTTAGTTTGGCTTGCTAATCTTCCTTCTAAAGATCTGCTGTTGTTGCATATTAAACATTATTAGCAAAAGAACTTGTTTTTTGGGCGTAATAGATGCATTGATGAGCGCACTATATGATTTGAATTAATCTATGATACTTAACAGAAGATCAAACGAGAAGGAAGATAAAAATTAACTGTCGATAAGGTGAACTAAAGAAGTTTGACTACTGCTTGATGACTGCACTGGAGTCACGTAGTTATCCTAAGGCATATAGTTAAAAATTGCAAACTAGAGCTAGTAGAATCGCATTATCTCCTGGGTAACATCAGAACCAAATGCTGGTATACAACGTTCCAAAGTGGTATGTTGGGAACCAGCATGTCATTTCAATTTCATAAATATACACTTAGGGGAAACAAATATATAAACTGACTATTTGGCTGAAGGATGAATTTGTTGCATTTATCATATTTCTGTAAGTTACTTGGTGAACAGTCACCAATTGATAGAGTTCTACTGTTAAGAAAAAAAGTGATTCGGAGATAAAAATTGTGAATATTGACGATTTTCTTTGTTTGCTGATTTCATTGAATACTTGATTACATATATGCTCAATGGCATCTATCCTTCTAGCTATCTATCATATCTACCATTATATTTTGAATGTCAAAAACCACAGCCCTCTCTCAACTCTTATTTTTTTTTTTTTTTTATTTTTTATTTTTTTTTATTTTTATCTTTTTTTTCTTTCTTATTTATTTATATTATAATAATTATATATTTGATTATATATAACATTTTTTTTATTTAGTTTTTTTTTTTATTTTTATTTTTTTTTTTTTATTTTTTTTTTTTCTATATATGTATCTTTATATCTCGCTCAATCTATTAGTGGTATATCACAAATATACTATGCAAAGTAGTAAGAAATAAAATGTTTGATAATACTACATGTATATATATTCATCTAATCTATACATTAATATCATCTATGCTATCTAGCTAATCTATCTTATCATTCTATCTATTCTATCTATCTATCATCATCTATCTATATACTTATCTATCTGATCGATACTATCTAACTGGTATTAACTATATATTACTATAAATTCATATAATGCATAAGAATAAAATAAACTATATTGCAAATATTGAATGATAATTCAAATGTTAATAACAATTAAATGGATTATTGATTAGAAAACCTATTGTTTGAAAATGCAGGTTTCTTTATAAAGCCAAAATAACATACACATAACATTTTCCTGAACAATATATGAGTTCTCAAAAACATGGCAGCTAAGCAGAACATAAGACGCCTCCACCAAGAATGTATTGAGTCATTTTATCATTGGCAGCAAGGTATATTATTGTAGGGGAGGTGAGACTTGACCTAGTGTTATTGTGGAATGGAATACTACCATGAGACACTGTTATTGTGTCTCAAGTATCACCAGATATGGTTTCTGTCCTTTTTGACCCTCATCCAACAGCTGAACAACTCTGCACTATTATATATACCCCTCTTGGTCCCAGTGGAACATAATGATGTACATGTATTATACATGTTATGACTTGAGTAATATTTAAGTATGCAGTTTACAGACGCTTAACTGGACTATACCATGTTGTAATTGTAGTGATGGGGAAGGACACAGAGGAATAGACAGTTAAAAACAGCATTTCATACCATGTAGTTCACCATCAATTGTCTACTTCAATATTATTATTCGCTTCCTCCAAGATTTGTAATGTCCATAGACATGGTAAATTCTGTTTCATATAACAAACAAATTACTATTTTGTGGCATTACATGCCTCATATGAGTTCGTTAAATCCTCCAAATTTACCCCTCTTTGGACGAAATTTTTTTCTATATTGAAATGGAGACAAGAGAACATGGAGACATCTTATTAGTGCCAAGAATGCAATAATTTCACTTTAGAGTAACTGCCATATGTGTATCTCTTCAGACCATGTGCTTCATTCTTGAAAACTATATATTATAAATCATCTTTATTTCAAATCAAATCAAATCAAATCAAAGATGTGCCAAACAGATATACCAGGTCCTCTGCCAGAAGAGAAGCAAATATTCCTTCTCACCTGGCCAGAGGCAGGGTTACAAACTCAGAAACAAAAACAGGTTTAAACAAACAACAAATCGTAACAATTTGAAAACAAAATAACAAAACGATAACAAAATGCCTGTGCTTATTTAGTCTCACAGATAATTTTGTTAAACATGTATTGATAAAATTTAATAATTATCTTGAAATTATTCATAGCTATTTGGGGAAAGCAAGATTTTATGAATCATCATTGTTTCAAGAAAAAATAAATATAAAGAATATATTATCTAAACTAAACAAATAAATGTTATATTATATTAATTATATTCTATGAATACATGTTTAACATATTTATAATGCAATTATTACAGCATACATATATGTTCTATTGCATGTTATTATTGTTATAAATATTAATGTTTAATTGGGCTACAGCTGGGGTTTATGGTTATTGCATCATTAAATGTGAAAGTGTAATTTATTGCAGTGAGGAGGGGGGGGCATTGCATATTGAGTCAATTGATATTGTTCAGAAAAATTAAAGTAAAGAATCCATTGTTTTGCCTTTATATTATGTGACTATGCCTAATAGTACTGTATGACTCTTTCTCTTTCCAATGCATGCAAATCTTGTATAAAGCCAAACATGTTGATTGCAGAAACCTGTAGAGTAATGACTGCATCACCGTATCACATGACTAATTTCTTTTTATTTAGTTTTAATTACTATCCAGTGATATTGATACCAAATAATTCACTTTATGCGAATATTTTTAAAAAGCATCTGTGATGTCACCTATGAACTGTATGCAATCGCTTGTACAGATTTGTTCCAAAGTTTGGAAGAAATTGTTGAAACATCAGGTCATCTTTACTGTACATCAGGAAACAACCGTGCAAATAAACTACATGGCTTCAGCATTGGCATAATTAAGGAGAGAAAGACACATCTGGCCACTGGCCTCCTAAAGGTTAAACTTATTTCTGTGACCTCGAGTCTGAAGTGGATCACTTAATGAATCTCAAACTGAAAACAACTCGCAGCATCGTGTCACAGATGTTCATTACAAGATGCAACTAATACATAAATTTCTATTCCAAGCATAGCAGGATCCACTCAATTATCTCTTAAGATGATGACTATGACCTTTAAATCCTAATCATATTCCATTTGTATAACAACCCTTAACTTCTGTATAACAACTTTAATTTTCATAGTCTGAACAGAACTTGTGCATCAGATATTACATTTGCATTTGCTTTACTTCACTGGTTTTGATAAAAAGATTTTAAAGTATCACTACCAGCCATACACATTATATGCCATGCCATCTCTAATTGCAATTTACATAATGCAAACTTTTGAAAACCACATGGTTATATATTTTTAACCTCATTTTCAATTTGACTAATTGCCTTTATACATGTAAGTCTTCTTGTTTTCAGAGTAAATGATGTCTAGATGTGCATAATACATAATTCAATTAAATAAAGAAACTTTTTCTTTGGTTGGCATAGGCAATAAGGACAGACAAAAAACACAGGGAGATGGGGCGGGCTTGATCTAACAATGGAAAAAAAAATCATACGATGGTACACGATGTATATGAAGGTGGCCAAAAATGTTTACTACTTCAAAGATATATGATGGGATGGAGACTTAGCACTGACAACCTAGAAATGTACAACAACAAAATTGTGTAAATTAACCCGTTGGAGACAATTTCACTATAACACATGGTTTCCATAAACCTCATCACGAGTTAAAGTGATAGGCTAACATTTGTGGAGCTTCAATTAAAAAAATTGTCAAATTTTGATATCTGAACTACATAGTAGTGTTCATATGGACAAATAAACACCCTAGAATAAAAAAGTTTGGAAAAGTTACACTGCCAATGGCAAGTTATGCATGAATAAACAATTACAACTCGGGGCGTAGTTTAATAGCCTAGGTGTACACACATTAAGTCTATGGGAGAAAATGGGCAGGTGAATCGGAATCAACTTACGATTTTCACTTTTTCAAAGCACTAAATAATCATTTTGAAATACAATTTTTTCAGGGCGTCATTTTTAGACCTTATCAAAAACAATGTAGCATGGGGAATCATGTAGCTCAGATTTCTTAACTGTGGTAAATGTTAGCCAATACCTTTTAAAGGCCACCACACACTACACGACTTTTGTCGTACGACTGCACTGACTTGGATCCGAAATAAAAAACAAAGCTTATATTTGTATACAATCAGCGTGTACGAAATATAAGCTTTGTTTTTATTTCGGATCCAAGTCGGCTGGGCAGCAGTCGTACGACAAAAGTCGTGTAGTGTGTGGAGGCCTTTACATGTACAGTTAATTCAGAGTTTCTGAGGAAATCTTAAAATCATTTTGCACTCAGTTTACATCAGTGGCAGTGCCTGTATTTACTACACTATTTTTGTACTTAGTCTTCAACGTGTTAAGAATCACATTTACATAAAAACAAAATAAAACAGTGCACCCAGATGACATCATACAAAGTAAAACATTCCACTACATGCACCTTGCATCCTTAATTGCACCCAATAGTCCAGCATTGCATTGCAAACACAGGTTTCATTAATTCTTCACTACTGCACTAAAGGGCAGAGCTAAATTAGCAATTTGCATTTTCTTTCCCTGTCGCGTTTTGCTATTCTACCTCGTGTCATACGCCACACCAAAGTGACGTGGGGCATATGATGGGGACCAAGTGTGAAATTCATGGTTCGGTGGTTGCCGTGACGAACCCAGACAGCTGTGTACACGGATTCACAAGCTGGCAGCGATGTGCTGTATCGAGATGGGGATGGCATCAGTTCTCATGGTGGTTTCCAAAACCCAGCACTTGCCAGAAGTTAGTACCAACTAATACTACTAGTATTACTACTACCACACCTACTACTACTACTACTACTACTATCACTACTAGTACTCTTAACTGGTACTATTGGTAATACTACTAATACAACTACTACAACTACTACTTCTACTACTACTACTACTACTACTATAACTACTACTACTAGTACTACTGGAACTCCTAGTACTACCTAATATTAATGGTACTACCACTACTCCTACATCTACTATTTCTACTACAACTACTACTACTACTACTACAACTACTGCTAGTACTACTACCTAGTGTTAATGGTACTACCACTACTCCTACTATAACTACTATTGCTACAAACTACTTCTATGTGACTAGTAGTATAAGTAGTAGTAGCTAGAAGTAATAGTAGCATTTCATATCTTGTTTCTATTATAATTGTTGTTTATGTTTGTAATTCCAATAACTGGTTATGGTCAAACCCTTGTGGTCAAATTAGATTTTAATTGAAAATTCAAGTTGAACCCCAGATATTATATAAAAGAAATACTTAGCAAAATTATGTGAGATTGAAAGCACCCTAACAGATGATGAAAACATGTCAAGACAAACTCACTGTAACTTGTTTAATTACCTCACACTGAATTACTAGGTCAGATAATTCATAATATAAAATTGTTATGTACTATGGTTGGATTTGCATCACCAGTTCCGACAGATCTATTTCCCAAACAGGTTGCAATGAAAAAACTATTGAAATTTAATGGAGCCCCAAGGACCTATGGGGTACTGATGGGGATGGTCTAAAAGGAGGAAGAAGTGAGACAGCAAAAACAGGAAGTGAATTAAGGATGATGAGGATGGTGATGATGAGTATACTGTGGAGGATTGGATGATGGGAGACAGAGAGAGGAGATGAAGAAAATTATAAACTGATGAGGAAAAGGAGAAAGACGAGAGATAAGGGGAAGGAATGGAGAAGGAAGGAACAGGAGGAAAATGAGAAAACAGAGACGGGACGAAAGGAAAGATGAAGAGGAGGAGGAGGAGAAAGTATGAAGAGGAGAAGCAGGGTTACAGGAAAGAAAGTAAACAGGAGGATGAACAGAGGGAGAAAGACAAAAAGATGACGAGGAGAAGGATGGGAAGTAAGGATGAAGCTCTGGGAGAAGCATGATTATGCCAAAGAGGGAGTAGAGGAGGAAAAAGATGATGAGGAGGAAGAGGAGGAGGAGGAGAGGGAGAGATGGGGAGAGGAGGAGGAGGAAGATGAGGAGAAAGAGGGTTAACACAGATGAAGCAAAGGAAAAAGATGAGGAAAATACAAAAGAAAGATGAGAAGAAGTAAAACTAATGATGAAGATGAGAAGCATTATTATGAGAGTGAGAAGAGGAGGAAGAGCAGGAGGAGGAGGAAAGGTTTAATAAAGAAGAAACGGAGGAGAAAGAGAAAGTACAGATGGAGAGGAGGATTGCTGAAGACGAGGATAAGCAGTGGAGGAGACTCGGGAGAGTAGTAGTATCTTTTTTTTTAGTATATACAGTGCTAAAGTGAACAATACCCCATGGAGAGTGACAGTAGAGTCTGTCGATAATGGATAAGGTGATATGGAAAGAACAGTGAACCATTAATGACAGAATGCAAGAATGGTCAGTTAATATCACATGACTCACTGGACGTGAAGCTGATTCCAAACCACACCACCATCATCACAAAGATGTTGGTCACAGCTGCTTGGACTTCGGAAAACCAATTTCACACAAATTGCACCCACGGGATAGGCAATCAACCATAACCGAAGAAATACGTGGATTTCAAACCAAACATGAACTTGTTTGTTTGAGTTCTAGTATTCTAAAATCATAGTTTTGTACGAGATGACAGTCAAGTCCACTGCTTGGCTAAAATAAAAACAAATTCACAGGCTGTCCAGCTGTTAAAATTCGGCAACACAGATGACTGCTCAGGTGTGGAGAAGTGAGGTCGAGGGCTGAAGGCATCCCTCATCCGACAACATAAACACTATCTGGCATCTGATATTGGATTCGCAGGTATCGTGGCAGGCATGAGTGATCATGCAAGTCATGTGACCTCCTTGTGACGGGGGATCACTGAAGTGTCCTCTAATTAGCCGACTGGCATTTTCTTCTGCTCTCGGAGACGGTTAACGTGCCGTAAATGGTCGCATCACGTCTCATTTTTGCAATACTGACACAAGTCTCGCTTTGACCTTTAGTTCACATTTTCCCCTTAAACTATACCCTGGCATCGCCATTATTCCCTCTGAATTTGATTTTATTTCATAATTATATTTGCTGTTCCACTATCATCAAGTTTAAATTTACAGAAATCAAAATCATCAAATAGCAAGTGCAAAATGAGTTTATATATGGTGTTTTTTTTCTAGAATTCATTCTGATATCACTGAAAAAGATTTTCAATTGGCTTTCATCTTTTAAATGAAACATCATGTGAATTATTAAACATGATATGGCAAAACTTTACTGAATATCCCCATTAAACAAGCTAATTACCAGCAAAGACATATAAACACTACATGTATGTCTGATTTACCAAAAGATGAACCCTAGTAGTAGTAATCCAGGTTTGAAATCCGGTTTATACCTCAACTACGGACTACGGGGGTGGCCGGATTCACCTCGCACTCACAGAAATTGCCCTTACCCCCTCCCTCCACTTTACTCTATTCAGTGCATCCTCCTCCCTTAATCCAACCCTCCTACTCTCCTCCACCACTTGCTTCTTCCATGTCTTCTTTGGTCATCCCATTCCCCTCTGACCAACCACCTCAAACTCAAGTGCCCTTCTCAAAACATGATCAACATCCCTCTTCAACACATGTCCATACCAATGCACTCCATTTGCCTTTGCCATCGGATCCACCATTTCCCTATGTCATTTTACAGTACATGTTACACGTTCATTAGGGCTGCAAAACTGAACTTCAAAATGCTTTTTAAATATTCAGTAATGGTTCACTAAACATTCATGGCAGACATGTGACATTTACAGTCAGTACATTATCATTCTTGCATGACCAGATGAATGAAGGAATGCATGGATGCAGAAACACAGGGGTGGTGCCAGGAAAGGGGGGGGGGCAACCCCCTTATTTTTTCAAAGTAGTGAAAATAGCGGGGATTTCACCTTTTTCAAAAATTTGCCCCCCACCCCTCCCCCATTGTTGTTCATTTGGCTAGTAAACATTTTCTTGGATGGGCAAAAAAATTATTTGGTTGTTGTCGTTGGCCCCCCACACTCCGCTTGTCCGATGCTGTTTGGCTTGCAGTTTGGCTTGTAAATTGTATTTTGCCCAACAGATTTTTTGCACCTCCGAAAATTTTACCCTGGCGCCGTCCTGTGGAAACGTATCATCAAATTGGTACTACAGAACTCCACATTGACTTTTTGCTAACTTGCCCGACAAAAAAATCCACTTGCCCCCAAATAAATGATAATAATGAAAAAAAAGTGCAACTCACTTTTTGTCACTTATTTTAACCACAAGGCCTTGTTATGGCATTGGAAACTTGTGATGCCATTCCATGCAAACGTGTGATTATAAATTTAAAGAATCATTTAAAAAATGCAAATAAACAATTCTTTTTGCACAAGTCATCCGCTACTAATTATCTCAGCACTAACAATTCCATACATTACTGCAAGTTTTTTTTTTACCTGGCATGGCACTGCAAAAGTCAATCTAACCTTTAATCACTCTGCAATTCTGCAAATAAACAGTTTTGTTTTGAATCAATTTTGTGTTTGCTTGTTTAGCTCAACCGATAATACAGCAATTTATTACTAAAACCTTTTTTATCTAAACATGTCAATCTACACACACATCAAGATAGTATTTCAGTAGTTATTACACAATGAATTGAACTGAATTATTTAGAAACGGATAATGCTTTTCACTGTGTTACAATCATGACATTCGTCTGAACATTAGATATTATAGCACTGTATTACATACAACATTATTACAGATATTGGAATAACAAAAAGGTACAATAAATCAACCATACAATTCATCACACTTTTTGTCCATAAATTTCAAAAATTATTATATCTAAATAAAATTATCCCTTTAAAATCAGTTTTGCTACAGTATGCTGAATAGTCTGTGTGTGTGTGTGTGTGTGTGTGTGTGTGTGCACCTGCGTGGGTGTGTGTGTGTGTGTGTGTGTGTGTGTGTGTGGTGGTGGTGTGTGTGTGTGTGTGTGTNTGTGCATGTGTGTCTCGGGCATAGCGCGCACTGTGTGTGGGGGGGGGTTGGGTTGTGTGTTATGTCGCTGTGTGTGTGTGTGTGTGTGCCGCATATGTGTTAGCTAACATTTATCAATTAAAACATTAGTGATTGAAATCCATGCACAAAGATACAATGATATTTGAAGTGTCCTGTTTTCTGATATCAGGATAACATGAGCAAAAATGAAAACAAAAATTTGTAACTTAAATAAAGGGCAGCTGCGTTTATTTTTTTGACAAATGGCTTGAAAAAAACAATAATTTTTCCCCTTCTACTCTGTGATGTCTTAAGATTGATATTCATTTATTTACTTAATACTATGGACAATACACCATGTTTTTGAAATGCTCACAGTTTTTATTTTCTTTATTAGAAATAAAACAAACGATAAGAAGACCCCTCCCAATATTTGGCCTTATCAATGCTTATGGTGATATCTGGCTATGCATCGGCCTGATACAATTCAAAATCCCCACAAAGTCATATGCCATTCCCACAATTTACTTTGGTAGCTCTAATTGTGTTTTCCGAGTCTGGATGGACAGACCAGATCGTACTCTACAAAAGAAAAATGAAACCTTTTTCAGATTGACCAAGTTATTATACTCTGGCTTATAACCATGGCAAAATGTGATTCAGTTTCCATGACAGCGATTAACCTAAAGGCCCCATCGTCAGTACCTAAAGCCGTGGGAAACTTGCATCATTCGCTGCATAAGTGAGTACCATACGTACTATCGGATATTACAATACATGGACATATTGCAAGGCCAGAAACAGCTGGCCGCTTTATTTCTATGCAGCATTATGAAAATTAAAAAATGCAGGTGGTGTGTTAGGTAAATAAGTCACGTGATGTTTGTAAAGGATTCACACTCAGCATATTTGCATACTTGTGCATATGAGTAACGTACATGTTACGGTTTGTTAGGGTATCTGTGTCGTGGTGTGTAGGTGTATGTGGGGTATGTGTGTGTGTTGTGTGTTGTGTAGGGCGTATGTGTGTTGTGGTGGTGTAGTGGTGTTTGGCGGTATGTGGTGTGGCTGTGTGTGGGGATGTGTTGTGTGGTGTGTGTAGATTGTGTTGTGGGTGTGTGGCGGTCTTGTGTGTTGTGTGCTCGGTGCGTAATAGTGTGTGTGTGTGTGTATTGTCGTTGCTGTGTGTGTGTGGTGTGTGTGGTGTTGTGTGGTGTGTGTGTTGTGTAGGGCGTTATGTGTGTGGTGTGTAGGGCGGTATGTGTGTTGTGTGTGTGTGGTGTTGTGTAGGGTTATGTGCTGCTGTGTGCGTCTGTGTGCGTGGTGTGTGTGTGTGTGGTGTGTGTGTGTGTGTTGTGCGTGTGGTTGTGTGTGTGTGTGTGTGTGTGTCCAGTGTGTGGTGGTGCCGGACTGTGGTGTAGGGGGTATGTGTGTGTGGCGGTTGTTTGAGTGTGTGACTGTGTCTGTCAATGACTGTACTGTATGTGTCTCATAGAAAACCACGCAAACATTCTGGTTTCCGATTGTGAACACCAAATGAAAACCTGACTAGTTTCTGTATGTAAACAGTCATCACAAATATTTAAAAAACAAGAAAAAAGTGAAAATACTATGTTACACAGATCATGTATGGAATATCTAAACAATTGGCCAATCTCATATCATGATGGGAATGTTTTAGTTCAAGATTCAATATTTGACATGCAAATATCCATAAACACAATGAATTTCAAATTTTTTGCAGAGAAAGATAAAAACAAGGAACATTTTGTCGTTTGTGCAAGTATAAGTCATGAAAGAGTGTCAGAGATGAACTAGCCCCTTTTTAGAGAGCACTAGAAATGAACTTAAAATAAATAATCTGGATGTACTCATAAATGTACACATTTTTGTTCTGGGCAGAGAGCTAAAGATTTAGAAAAGACACCATTTGTGTTCATCCAAATACAGTGGAAACTTGGTCTATAGATGGCCACCCAAGGGAAACATAAAAGGTGCGCCTTTATTATAAGATTTTAAATTGATAGGCTAACATGCTGGAGCTTCAATTGAAAAAATTGTCAAATTCTTGATCATCTGAACGTCATAGTAGTGTTTATTATGGACAAATATACACCCGAGATAAAAAAAAGTTTGGAAAGTTACTCTGCCAATGGCACAAATTAGCATGAATATAACAATTAAACTCGGGCGGCGAGTGGTTTAAATAGCCTAGCGTGTAACACACAGTAAGTCTGTTGGGCAGAAAATTGGGCAGAGTGAATCCGAATTCAACTTACGATATTTCACTTTTTTAAAGCACTTAAATAATCATTCTTTAAATACAATTTTTTGTATGTGGCGTCATTTTTCAGCACACTTATCAAAGACATAGCTAGCATGTGGGAATATGACAGCTCAGATTTTTGTACATGTTTAAATGTTAGCCAATTACCTCTTAAACACATAACTGGATCTTCCAAACTGGTAATCTGTTCAGTGGCCACATATAGACAGGTTGGCTGCTATTAGAGAGGTGTGGTGCTAAGACCGGTTGACAGCATAGTTTATGGCGTAATGGTAAAACCAGTAGTTAATTATCGTATGTTTGGGATGACATGCTCTGCCATCAGAATCATCCCTAAGTTAGCAAAATAAGAAAATCATGTACACAAACAAATATTGTACAAGTACTTGAATTGTGTTGCTTTAATTTACATACAGAATTTTCTTGCAAATCCATTAAATCATCACGCTGTTCAATTACGACTTCGCAGCACTGATGAGTTGTGCGACAGAGCTAATCACGAGCGCAATTATTGCAGGGAAGGCAATGAGGAGATGAGAGGAATTGCCTCGTAAGGTACACTGCTACTAATATCTGGCGCTCAATCAAATCATTCACTTTTCTCCCCTTTTTCTTCAATCCCTCTTTTCTTTTCCTCCAACTCTGAGTAATGATAGTGGCCAACGACACGCGACAAGCGTTGCCGTGGACTGTAACGTGCCGTCAGTCAATCAATCTCGCGGACTAACTAACATGCCGTGAGAATATCTT
>JZLH01S0025574.1:0-14865 GCA_001188425.1 Eucidaris tribuloides | reverse complement strand
CTCCTACATTACACTGTGCTATGGAAGATGCAGGCGCCATTTCTTCTTCGCAGGGGTGATGTGTCTTTCTTTTCTGAGATGCTCGGCAGGAACATCATTTTATTGTTGGAAGTCTTTCCAAAACCATCAAAACTGTTCATGGGAAGATATCGCAGGGGCGCGGAACCCGGGGGGGGGCAGGGGCACTTGCCCCCCCCCAAAAAAAAATGGATAGGCAAACAAAAGATGCCCTTATTTCAAAACGAATATGCCCTTTGTGAAATGACGCCATTGCCCTTTTTTTTTCAAAAATGAAATGTGCCCATTGTGAAATTGACGCGCTTTTTTAGTTACTCATTCCTTTTTGTTCGATTATTTGTCTTTCTTTATATTATTTTTATTAGTGTTTTTTTTGCCCAACGGGGCACGTTTACAATAGAACATTAATGTAGTAAGATATAATTCAACCAAAAATTTTGTGCTAAAAAGGGCATTCTGCATTCGCTCTTAAGCCCTATGTGGTAGCAAATTATACCATGCACTGTTGCCACCCTAAACATACCACCTCTCCCCATTCCTTTCTACTATGGACGGCACTATACCTATAAATTTCATATTTGAAATCGGAAACCATTTTAAAAAGGTTGGGTTCGAGTTAGATTGCCGCTAAAAACAGCATCTTCAAGCAAACACCTAATCTGATGGTGAAAATATCTGCTTGCGCCCAATGCCCCTTTTGACATACCCTTTTTTGGCTTTGCCCCTCCCCCCCAAAAAAAAAACGAAAATACGTTCCGCCGCCCCTGGTGGGCACAAACAAATTGTGCTCGTAGCCTACATAACAAAGGTCCCTTGCGGGCGGGGTCCTGACTGTGGAAGCTTTAGATACTATCCTCTATACAGCTATATCATGACTACATGACATTTAGTGCAAAATTCACATTTTTCAGTCACATTATTTTTTCTATTTAATACAGAACATACAATCCCTCAGAGGAATACTTCCCAGGGAGTGGAAATGGTGCACATCTTTGTGCAGGTTAGAACCGTATAGATGCAGTGACCAGGGTAATGACATCCAAGCGCATATAGAGACCGATCTCCGATGGGTATGGACTATTATTATTATGATGATGATGTTTGTGGCAAAATGAGCCCCCAAGTAGATTGTGCTGATGACGGCCCCGAGACGAAAAATATAAATTCTAATATGCGAGCGAAAATAGCAAGCGAGACAAAAAAAAAAATAAAAATGCATGTTTACAACCAAACCATATTCGCCATGCAAACACAGAAAAAAAAATACACCTGGTTTTTCCCTTCCATTGTTAGGAAAAATTGCATTTTCACCTTTAAAAATCTACCGTATTTTGCTTCTTTAGTGACAAATTAATCTGAATATTTCATATTTCATACTTTGGATAATTTTGGATAGCTTTGGGGAGAGTCTGATTACCCCTATAAGTAACATGAGTTTTTAAGATCATCATCTTGTTGCAGTAAAATAAGAGGTTATGTGACCGATTAGGCCTAAACATAAACAACATGAGCATGAAGAGGGAGGATATGGTATGAGAAAAGTGTGCATTTTCACCTTCAAAATGTACAATATTGCCCTTTTTTAGTCTATTTGGTATCTTACCTGAAAACAGTAAACCTCGAGTCCAAAATTGTAGTAATTCATATACATGAAGCTTGAGGTACTGGATGATTTTTTTGTTTGTTGGTTGTTTTTTGTGCGTGTGTGTATGTGTAGGCGTGGAACCCGGGAGGCGGCGCCAATGAAAATATTTGGGGGCAAACATATCGTTTTGACCCTGATTAAAAAAAAAAGAACAGCTTGAAAAATTTCTTAAAACATAATGCAGTTACATACATATTATTACTGTTGCGGCGCGCTTTGCGCGAAAATAAATTGTTATTTCATACAATTTTGTGCGAAAATTTTGACATTTTAACCACGTCAATGACAATTTTTGAGGACGAACGTATTGTTTTGCTGCCCCCCTCCATCTGACAAATTGAAAAATTCTTCAAACGTAATGCAAAAGTATGTTTAAAAAGCAGCCCAAGACACTATAAAACCATTAAACTTGCACAATATTCAATTTTGCGGCCGCACTCTGCACGAAAAAAATGTCACACTATATAGGCTTACTGCAATTTTGACATTTTCTTACCACGCCAGTTTTGGAAGTAAACATATCGTTTTGTCCCCAAGAAAAAAAAATATATTGAACAATTCTTCAAACGTAAAAATTTTGATTTTTTTTGTACCACGCTACAAGAAACATTTAGGGGCAAACAATGCATCCCCCCCAAAAAACTTAATAAAAATTCTTAAGTAATACAAGAATATGTTTAAAAATTATCTGCGCAAGGCACTGCAAAAACATTTACATGTACACAATACTAATGTTCAATTTTGCGTCGCGATCTGCACGAAAAAAATGTTAACCTGTATATGCAATTTTGCGAGCGGAGCGCGCCGAATATTTTGACATGTTTCTTACCACGATTATGAAAATATATATATCTAAATCCGCGCCTGATGTATATTGCTGTAGATATTTTAACAGCAAGAAAAAACCAAGGAAATGAAGGCGGCAGCTTCATATCACGTTTTTTTTTTTTTTGACCAAATCTTATAGGGGGGCGACCTCCCGCATCGCCCCCTGGCTACGCCACTGATGCAATATACCCCGCGAAACTTCGAGGGGGAATCCCAGCCCCCCCCCCCATTCAGTAAATATTATGATATCAAATTCACTGTTCAAAATATACCTTTTGAGAAAATTCAAGATTTTAGATTATTTTCTCTCGATTGTACCATGTTTTTGACGCAGTAGAAATCACAGAAATCATATTACATGTATTAGTATAGTGTGTGTGTGTGTGTGTGTGTGTGTGTGTGTGTGTGTGTGTGTGTGTGTGTGTGTGTGTGTGTGTGTGACTGTGTGTGTGAATTTGGATTCAGAAAATGATCTCATGCATGCAGGATAAGATATTTTGGATGTGCGCAAGAAGGGAAATCTCCATCACAAATTAGAGACAGTTTCCAAAATCGTAATTATCTATAGACTTCTGTGGCGAATTTTGTAAGTCTGTAATGAAGAACAATTTGGAAATTGTTTCCGCTGTACAGAGTTATTCCATTTGATTTGCTTGACTTTTTAATCAAATCTCTATAACCAAGATGAGAAAAGGGCAGAGTATAGGATACCGGAAAAACAAAATAAATTTTCAAAATCCGTTCTTTCCATACGTATATATTTCAATGGCCATGACGTCATTCACAGAGGTAATCTAATGCGCTATAGCACTTATTCGGTTTCTATCCGGAACCGTTTAGGCCTCAAATCTTTGGATTAACCCAATAGATCAGATCGCTAACTACACTTAAAGTATAGTGAGCCAGTCGACTGCGTCAATCTCTTTTTCCAAATACTGGCACTTAAAGCAGAAACAAGGGCTACGACAGTATATCTCATGAAAGTTTACACAAGTTTTCTTCTTAAATTAACCTATTTGCATCCGATTGCGGAAGACCTGTTTGTATCCACATTGCATAACAAAGAGGAATATGAAATAGTCTCATAGATGTCAGAAATTCTATTCTTTGACTTAGTTTGTTATTAATAAACCACTTTAGTATTTTAACGGAAGTTAGACCTATTACTTAACAATATTGATTATTAATGCAAATCCCTAAAAAAAAAAAAAAACGGAAAACACCCAAGGTAAAAAGAGCAACAAAAATCGTACATTTTTCGTGTTTGACGTTTTGTGTAAAACTAAAAGAGATATTCTCGTGTGGTCAATTTCTTAGCTCAAATTAAGTATGGAAATGTCACAAATGTGAGAGCAACAATAAGTTCGAAGCCTCAGGTGCATAAGGTGAATGAAATTATTCAATGACAGCATTAAATTAGAGAATTCGCAAGCGATGCATAACTCCTCGAATGGCCGGAATGGATTGATTATGATTGGAATAAGACGATAAAACCGACCATACACTCAACAGGGGATACATGCGCATGGAAGCCTGTCTACAATATTTTGACTTTGAAGCGAAATTATTCATCTTGTCTCAAAGTTGCTTCACAAGTTCCGAATGTAACTTTTGCGGAAGGCAATTGGTTACGACGTCAATATGATAAAAATTGTGGTTAGGGACTTCGGGTTATGGAATATTCGAGCATCATTAACATGATGTCGGGAATCTGTTTACGTCCCCGACATTTTATGGATCACTCGCGTAATCCAATCTGGTGTGTCATCAAACCTAGGTGTGACGTCATTAACAAGTTTGTGAATAGGAAGTTGTGTAGTCGACCTAGTCTCTTCTTCAGACTTAGACGTAAATTATAGCCTATGTTAATTCCGATTTTAACAGAAGGGGAAAAGCCGGAAAGCATCCTAACATTCCAACATGTTACAAAGTAAATATTGTCGACATCTGCATGAACACTTCCACCGGTTATTGTAATTGATGTTCTGTTGGGTAACAATTTCATGTTTGTTTTTAGGAATAAAATACAAATTTAGGACTTGAAATTAGACTATCGTTAACCCCTAGATATACCGGAGCCAAAACTGTACAGCCATAGGGGAAAGTGCATATGCAATACAGTGGCACTTGCTCGCGGTATATGTCACAATCCATTTCGTTTGAGGCCACCTGTAATATCTTACGCTCTGAAAGTTAACCTGTAGCTTGTTCTTTGCACACAAAGGCGGTGCCTTTGGACGTTTATCTACGGAGAGATTAGTATGTCATCATAAGCGTGGAGGAAAAACTTCAGTTGGTCGACTTAAAGAAAGTTTGCTCTATGATTGTTGGCTTACGAGGGGCCAGTCGCAAGAGTAATCCACATCACTATGCCTACGAATGAGTGAGTAAGCCGAAGCAGGGTCGCGCATTATCACACACTTGCACACTTGGGGTGTCACACTCGTAATCTTTGTGTTTCGACTCCTGTCTATCAACGGAACTTCTGACACCTATTTAGCCAGCGGTGCTGGTTTTCGTGTTATGCTTGCACTACAGCCTCGGTTATTTGGCGAATTGAGGTCAATATTTGGAGGTACTCCGAAGTTAAAACAACTCTTCAAAAATTTGCACTGTGCATGTTGAGAAAAGATGACCCACGCGTGAACCGCATCCCCGACCTCACATCACTAAAGCTCCTCTTTGTTCATTGGGAAATGTTTATCTAGCCTACATCCGACTCGAGTCCTTGAGTAAATTTCTGCCCAGCGTGTTCTGTGGATAGGTTATTGTAAGAAGTGGAGTGCATCGTGCTGCACACAAAGGTACACATTGCGTTGAGAATATGGTGTATGACTGCAACTATAATGGCAATAGTTTGTAATCCGAATTGAAGAACAGAAAAATCAATTCTTCACTTCCGCAATGCTTACGCCAGAATGGTAGTGTTCGTTTGACGATATTGGATTCTTCGAAAAGTTGTTTTACTGGCAGTGAGGAAGCGTCAAACCCCGACCTGTTATCGTGCTGCGTTTTCCGGGGAACTAAAGGGGGACTACATGCGGTGGTGTCGCCAGTCAGGCTAGCTGGATTTGAAATGCCTGTGTGATCATTTGTTGTGCCTTATTGGCCAAGTTTAGGGTCCGTTCTTGTGAAATAAACAGAAAGAGTTGTTGAAACTACGGTAGAAATCTAAACACAACATTTCAATATGGCACGGACCAGTTCTTCTTCTCTCCTCTTCGTGGTGATTTTAATGTGCATGGTTTTAACAGCAATAGCAAATGAGTGAGTATTGTATCGTATCAGCTACATTTTTATCATGGTGTTAATGGGTTCCACTTCAAGAGTCAAGGTGTTATGAATTATGGTGGATGCTCATAGTAAACATGGAGTTAGAAGAGCGCGCAAACAATATATGCTCGAGTTAGAGGTGCTCATGATGAACGCTTACTACTGTGTATACAATATGCATGTAAAATAATTATTATGTGAAACTATTTTGTATCATATAGGTGATGTGTGTGTGTGTGTGTGTGTGTGTGTGTGTGTGTGTGTGTGTGTGTGTGTGTGTGTGTGTGTGTGTGTGTGTGTGTGTGTGTGTGTGAGTGTGTGTGTGTGTGTGTGTGTGTGTTTGTGTGTGTGTTTGTTTGTTTTCGTCCATTTCATTAGCCACTCCACTTTTCTTGTGTGTGTGTTTGTTTGTTTTCGTCCATTTCATTAGCCACTCCACTTTTCTTGTAAATATCCGAAGTGATTCTTTAGATGCGTATTAGTAGTAGGCTACCTATAAACGCACACCAGTATTACAGTGAAGTATACGTCGAGTTGCGAACGGAACAGCTGACTTGGTGAAGCATCGCAGCAGTAGGTGGTGTCCCAAGGTCTTTTGATTAATAAAATGTGACATTTCGCCGGAATTTCCAACGGATATTCGCCGGGAGTTTGTTTATCTAGATTGCTCTACGTGCACGTCCAGAAAGATAGCAACCGATGAACTATCAGTCACTGCAATGATACAGCTCACCTCGGTGAAACGTATCCTTATTCATATTGTGTGTTATATACATGTACTATCGCTGATTTGTTAATAACATGGAGGTAGAAGACTACTTCTTCTACCTCCATGTTAGTATTGAGATTGAAGTTTTCGATGGATAAGCACTCTTACGGTTAGCACCATGTATTGAGAAGAAAATAGTAAACAAAAACAAGATTTTTTTTTAGAGAAAATTGTAATTGTAGTACGGTACTTAAAAGAACTGCTGTTGAGAACTGAGGAATCGAGTGTTCTAGATATTAATGAAACTCTTTGATAGATAAGAAACAAATTAATCATAAGCCTTTGGTCGTCGATGTAGGTCTGGTTGGTGTGTGGCCAAGGCAAAAAATCCCTCTAAACTAAAAAAAGATGAACGTCAAACAATCGGTTCAAAGGTACATCCCGAGAAAAGCCGCCCTTGTCTAAAACTAAAATGAGAAAGGGCACTATACATGCAGTAAAGGTTTCTTCCGATTTACAGAATTCGCATTTCTATTGTCTACTTTGGTTCTTGTATGATTCACACAGGCTAATGCGATTGCAGGGAAGATTTTCCGGGCCGTTTATCAGGTAGAGAAGTGGGTTACTGTTTAGAAGAGAATACGACGAGATAATCCACGTTTAAATCGTGGATTATCCTCCGCTTATGATGGAAGAGTCTTGTAATTTTTATAATCGCATTAACGTTTTGCACAAGGCATGACTTATTCGCCCTGTCCAATTCTTGAAAGGGGCTTACAAAACAGTGAATAAATCTTATCTATTATTGTTCGACTCCTATACAGTGAAAGGTTCGCTTGGTCGTAAATCAGGGAAATCACAGTTCGTTTTTTAAGTTTGAATAAGAAATCTTTAAATCTTTAGGTACGTATAGTTTTGAAGTGTGTTAGTTTGTGTGTTGGTTGGTGTGTGTGTGTGTGTGTGTGTGTGTGTGTGTGTGTGTGTGTGTGTGTGTGTGTGTGTGTGTGTGTGTGTGTGTGTGTGTGTGTGTGTGTGTGTGTGTGTGTGTGTGTGTGTGCGGGGGAGGGGTGGGTGGGTTGGTGAGTGTGTCAGTGAGGGAGGGTTTTTTTGTCAAGAATGATCAGAAGAGATTGTTACGATGTCTCAGGGCAAATGAACATTGAAAAAGTAACTACCCTAAACCTTTTTTTACCATCAATATTGCATTAGCAAGCGCAGTTTGGAAGCTGATAGGGTTCTGATGATTCTGATATCTCCGTTAGAAAGGGGATATCTATCTTCCAGAACCGGCTTTGCTCCGTTTCGTCTAGTAATGCTCTCAGTACTCCGCCCCCACTGTCCCTGACTTAACGCTTTTGGGCAGGAGTATTTATTTCACTGTGTTATTTGACGGTGAATATAATATAATGATAATAATTAAAATATGTATATATTTAAGACGATGGTCCGCTCAGTAGTCATGTATGAAGGAGAGACCTGGGCAATGAAAGGAAGAACGAGAGGAGACGGGAGGCGGAATGAAATGGTTCGGGAAGAAGTAAGAGTGACACGGATGAGGGAGAAGATTAGAGAAAGTAGATTGAGATGTTACGGGCATGTTGAAGAGGAAAGACGGAGATCAGTTGTTGATATGGGCTACGGAAAAGTCAGGGAAAGGAAGGAGAAAGACGGGACGGTCAACAAAAGATGAATGGATTGCATAAAGATGGTCGATTTGGAGTTGGCAAAAGATAAACAAGGTGGTTCGCGAACCACGAGTCTCGCCTGATTTCGCGATCAATAAAACATGCAATATGAGCGAAAGTTAAACAAAAACTTTTACATTTTCGTAACTCATATCATTTGACCTTTTGTCCCCTAGATGACCTTTGACCTAATCATCCTCGACACACATGTGGTATTACCCAAGGATCATTTGTACCAAGTGTGAACACAATTGATGCAGAAATAAAGAAATGAGAACAAGTTAAACAAAAGCTTTAAATAAGAAAAATGATGCACATAGCCTCATATCATTTGACCTTTTGACCCTTAAATGACCTGTGACCTCACCATCCTCATCAACACACATGTGGTATTACCCAAGGATTATTTGATGTGTACCAAGTGTGAACACAATTGATGCAAAAATAAAGAAATGAGAGCAAGTTTAACAAAAACTTTAACATTTTTGTAACTCAGTCATATCATTTGACCTTTTTACCCCTAGATGACCTTCGACCTCACCATCCTCATCAACTCACGTGTGGTATTACCCAAGGATCATTTGTACCAAGTATGAACACAATTGATGCAGAAATAAAGAAATGGAAGCAAGTTAAACGAAAATTTTAACATTTTCATAACAAGAAAAATGATGCACATGGCCTCATATCATTTAACCTTTTGACCTCTAAATGACCTTTGACCACATCATCTTTATCAACACAATGTGGTATTACCCAAGGATCATTTGTACCAAGTATGGACACAAATGATGCTGAAATAAAGAAATGAGAGCAAGTTAAACAAAAACTTTAACATTTTCGTAACCAATAGACTAACAGACTAACAGGAAAAGTGATTACTAATACTAGGTCTCTGCCGAACTTCGTTCAGACGAGACAAAAATGGAAGGCAGTACCGAGGAGACCCAACCCCCATTGTGGGAGCCCGGGAGGATGGTAAAAAATATTAATATTGGGGGTCTAATAATAATGATGATGGTGATGATGATACTATTACTACTACTACTACGACGACGACGACGGCTATACTACTACTACTACTTCTCATCATCATTGGATGTTTTTAGTGTTGTCCACCCCTCGTCTATACAGAGGAGATCATTCAAGACTTGGCGTCCACAAAATGCGTACCCATGCTATATTTCCATTCCCATTCCAATCCGGGCCACGTCTTATAAATTTAGTTACAAACTGCAAATTTGCTCAGTCAGTACACTGTTGGCTATTTTAACTGGGCTATTTCAGACAAGGTTTTTTACCGGGGGGGGGGGGGGTCAATTTGACCCCCTTCAGATCTCGGCCGCCGAACCGCGGCGATTCGCCAGCGAAAATTTGCATCCGCATTGAGCCGGATATAAACTACACGACTGTATAGTAAAATTTTCAAAAAAATATTTTTTTTCTTCTATTTTTTAATTAATTAATTATGCAAATAAGTGCATAAAATTATGTTTTCGCCTATAACTCACTTACAATAGCTAGTAGAACACTAATTTTTGGTGAAAATATTCATTCCGACATTTCTCACAATTATCTACAAAAAATTTACTGAATTGGAATTAATTTCTAATGTTTTTTATTATGTGAATTTCTTACGTATTTCCTTGTTTTTTGACCTTTTGTTTTATATTCTTTTTTCAATGAAATTTGTTGGGGACACTTTTGCAATCATAAATAGCATGAAATTAATTCATTTCAACCAGTAAAAGCAAAAATAATCATACATTTATGATTTTTGGCTGAAAACACAATTTCCATTGGTTTTGTATACGAAATCACGTTTTTGAGCAATTTTTGGGTTGACATGCATGTATAAAAAGTCGCGCAGCGTCGTAAGGGTATGTCCGATTTTCGCGAAAACGGGCTCAAAAGATGCGCAAGACTTGAAAGTAAAAAGTCAGCGAGCGACGCGGTCAAAAAATTTTGCGCGGCGGCATGGTCGCGAAATTCGTCGGGGGGGGGGGGTCAAATTGACCCCCCCCCGAGTTAATATAGGGATAATGATACCAGTCTTAACATTGATTGTATAACTAGACGGGGCCCTTGTATCAATATTCGTCGGTGGAAATCAACAAATCATATGCATGAGGTGCACACTTAATTGTAACACAGCAGTCTACAGGGGGAAATGAGCAGTGAAAAAACCAGGAGATATGAAAGATTTCCACTTTTTAACTTAAGGACAATTTCCCACCATTTTAGACCTATTCTGTGACACTTTTGACATGGAGGATCAAGCTCCGATTTTAAAACTGGGAACATTGTTATACCTTGAAAACCTCATTCAATTATTGGTGTTGCTTATTTCGATACGCATCTAGATAGCTTGTACTTTGTAGAACATGTACCTACCAGTATCATTGTCGATGATTGATTAGTAATATTTGAAATGTATTTTTGAATGTAATGTAAAGAGGCGTGCTTTCCGTGCTCCCTCTTACCGAACCACTTCATATAAGGAGCTTAGTGAAGAAAGTAAACACGGAAAAGCAAAGCTTCCGTTTGGTATCAGTGAGTTGGCCTAATAGTCTTTGAAAACACTGAGCCCTTTGTGAAGTCGCTAATTCGTGTTTGAATGAATAAGCGAGGATCGTCCTGGTGTAGAATACGTGATAGTGCCGTTTGGCACCGAAGGGCGATTGTTATATGTCTAGTCAAATCGTCACGTCTTTTATTCAGTTAAGGTACTTAAAAACGATGTGACAAATGTATTTGAATTAATTGAAAGTTAGGCATCCAAGAGGCGTGCCCATTCTCCTGAAGGAAGAAACAAAAGTTCGCTTCGATTTTTTTTTTTTTTCAGAGGGGGCGGGAGAGGGGATTGTCGAATCACCGGAATAAATTTGTGACTCCAGAAGTAAATTTCGGGAACCACCAGTGTATAACGGTTTGAGGTGGACCATGTTGAAATTTCTATGATTGATTGGACTGGTATTCTTCTAAACGACAGGCTATAGATACGGAGCTCAAAGCTTCAGAATGTTGCTATATTTTTTCTTCAATTAAAGACATAATTTTCAATTAAAACATTCAGAGAGAAAACTAGTTTGGTTGATAACTGAAACATGTCTATTAAACTAAAGGGGAGAAGATCGAGAATGGAAACTGAAATGCAGGGATGTGTCCAGTGAGTCAATTCATGATGATTATTTTTGGACATTTTGATGAAATAATAAATCTGCAGGATGTGATGAAAATTCATCAGTTCCATTTCATTTATGTCATTGTGAAAGGCCATCGGAAATAAAGTGCGGACACACACACACACACACACACACACACACACACACACACACACACACACCACACACACACACACACACACACACACACACACACACACACACACACACACACACACACACACACACACACACACACACACACACACACACACACACACACACACACACACACACACACACACACACACACACACACACACACACACACACACGACTCACTTCACACATATTTGACAGATGACTGTAAGTTCGAAAATGTATACATGTGGCGAGGAAATCCCCTGATAGCTTCTGAGATTGTCATTGTATACACCTCCCAATCGTAAAGTAATTGCAGACCTTCTTTTGGAAAAGCACAAATTACGTCAGTACAACCAGCCTTAACAACCACGGTAATACTCAATATCATACCATTCCAGTGATGGTTTACAACTAAAGGTGTTGGTACTGACTTTTCGAATGACATGCACTGTGATGTGTTATTTTGATCAAGAAATAACGATTGAGAAATGTGAATACCCAAAGTAAACAACATTTACGAACATGTGCCCACACTGTCTATAATCATGTTGCTTTTGTTCATTCTAAAACATTGTTTTACCTTGACAAATGAAGGAAATAAAGTGTATGCCAGCATGCAGTAAGTCATTTTGTTTTCTCGGACTAGTGTCAATGAAAACGTCCTCCGTACAATGGTTGTTGACATGTGAAGCATTACATGACCGCCAGCCTGACGTTGTTGACTTGGCCCTCTCTATTTTCCCATCGTATTTAGCGTTTAGAATTTGAAACAAACATTAACATAAAGGGAATGGACGTAAGATGCTTGTTGCTTAGTGCTTTTTGTTTGATTTGGAAGGACAAGGACAGGCATCAATAGCCCTGTATTTTAAAGAGTTACCAACAATCTTACGATTGGTATACAATCGTTAGTTAATGGCCAAGAGTGTATTGAACAAATTTACGAAAGGTTCACAACCTTTCTGAACCATACTGACGGTTTTCAGACCTATTATCATACTTCGACGATTTCACGATTTACTAAAAACATCATACGTGGGGGTAGAACTCACGGAAGCTAAAGTTTATCACCACGCAGATGTTACTTGTTAGCTCTTAAAGGGGAATTCCTACGTATCGCAAGTTGCTTTGAATGCAAGCAAACACCACGGGAAACATATGATACACATCAGTGATAGTTTGATAAACATCAGGGAAATTTGAAAAAAAAAATGTTGAATTAGATTTTTTTGTGATCATCACATATCAATTGGCAATAATGTATGAGCAACTCTCCATTTTAGAAACACAAAATGTTACTTAATTATATTTTTCTCAGAAGAAATGTTTTAAGTTTCTGCACTCTATAGTATCCATATATCCAGACTACTAACACGTTTTATTCGACTACCTATGTGAAGTGCAGTATGTTCTGGTGAAGACACATGATAACTTTCAACTGCAAGGGCAAACTGACTTTCTACTTTAGGAATATATCGCTGGTTGGTAGTGATCAGGGCCCGGTGGTTAGCAATGTCTGATTATGTAAATTATAAGTTAAATTAATATGATAGCCGTTGTTCATATCCATACGACTTGAAAATACCAGATCACGCAGATGTTAGATGTAACACGATACACAAATGTATGAGAACTTTTTTCACACTATGCAGGATGAGCATGTGTCTGCTACAGTTTTTTGTATGCCTCTGCCCCGTAAGGGGGCTGGAGGCATTATTTTTTGGGGTTGTCCCGTGTCCGTCCGTACTCCTGTCTTTTGTACGCCCGTTTACGTCCGAGCGCTAGTACGTCCGTCTGTACGTCCGACCGACTGCTGAAGAACCGCTGAACGGGTTTTAATGAAACCTGTACCCATGGTCAAACATTGTGCAAGTATGCAATCATTAGATTTTCGGCCAAATCCGTTAAGGGGCAAAGGTATTAGTCAAAGGTCAAAGGTCAATCAACTTTGTTCCCAAATGATGTTTTTTGTTTATAACTCCAGTTGGGAATGTTCATTTGTAATATAATTTGGTGAATCAGTACAAACACAAATCGCAAATAATTCGATATATAATCAAAGGGGGTCATATGTCAAGGTCAAGGGTCAAAGGTCAATGAATTTTGTGCCAAAAAGCTATTTTCTGCTTATAGCTCCAGTTAGGAAAGATCATGTGTAATATGATGTAGTGATTACGTGCAAACATTAAAAGGCAAATAATGTAGTGAATTCAAAGGGGTCAAGGTTGAAGGTCAATGGTCAAAGGTCAATGAATTTTGTACTTAAAACAAATTTTCTAACTATAACTTCAGTTAGGAGTGCTCATTATTAATATGAATTGTCAAATAGATGTAAAAACAACAGGCACATATTTGGGGATATTCAACAGGGTCAAAGGTCAAGGTCAAGGGTCAAAGTTCAATGAACTTTGCCTTTCTCTACCTATGACATGCAGGAATACCCAGTATCAAGTTTGTATAGTGAATCTGTTTAAAACCGAATGACAAATTTCATATACCCATGAGTCAAAGGTCAAGGTTATGAAATAGGTCATGAACTTTGTTTTGTAAGGTCATGTTCTAAAGTGTACCTATCTTCAGTTAGGAATGCTATTTTTAGATTTGGTGTTACATTCATCCAAGGTATTTTGAGGCATTTGCTAAAAAAACACAAGTATTTGCAACTTAGAAAAGGTACTAAATAAACTGTTTTTATAAGAAAGCATAAAGTGGATTTTGATGTCTACAATAAGCTATTTTAGCAGGCTAGATAGTGGGCGGAGGCAAACCCATCGACTACGTGGTCTTGAATTGCTCTAGGGTTTTTTTTTTTCAATTTCATGAGCATCTTTGAGAGCCAACATTAATTTACAAAGTGCGTTGTGAAATCCTATATTATTCGTAGTAGTACCCACTTTTCCACCAAACATGTCGCGTTTGCAACAAATTGTCCGAGTTTACATCTTCATCATAATGTTTGCTCGTTTCATTTCTCTTTTCTCAAAGAGGTTACCTGGTAGCCTTTCCTCTCGCCTTTCGGCCCGGTGTAACAGAACGACTGAGCGTCACGATATTTGAATCAAGAGAACCAATATATGTGGAGGCCAGATTACGGTGGCGAAATGAGACATTAGCGACGACAGGAGAAACTATACAAGGTAAAAAAAAATCGTTTGATTCACTCCAAAGAACTCAAATGCTAACTTGATATTTAAAGGGCCTAGGTTAGGAGTGGCTGCCACATTTTCCAAATGTTAAATTTAACGGTTAACTTTTTAGGCTAAATGAATCGCACAGTATAAACGTTGGATCCAAAGTTACGAGAGAAATGCATGGTTGGATATATAACCTTTAGAAAGTGTGCCCAGTCCTCGGCCCTGTTCAATGTTGATTTATTTTCACTGTGTTCGAATATTTTTG
>JZLH01S0025568.1:30075-49000 GCA_001188425.1 Eucidaris tribuloides | reverse complement strand
GATAATTTCCTATGCGCTCGCGGGGGGGGGCGGGGTGCACGTGCACCAGTGCCCCCAGCCTACGCCCTTGATTGGAAGCAACATTCTTTTTGAACTTTTCAAACAACACTACTATCTTTGAGGATATCAAAATTCCCAACTTGCATGAACTATACCACTATCGAACAATCATTTCTTTTTTCACGAGCCAACTCAACCAAAGTGTTCTACCACTGACGTGTATATCTGAAATTTCTGTCTCAGCGTACAAAGGCGTACGCATTCAGTACTGCTTTTCCTTTACCGTATCATTACATTGTAACATCACTTGTTCCGCTGATGAGAGATGAGTACGTCTGCCGCTTTACCAACGAAAACACTTGGAGAGCATAGCCAAAATTCCGTGGCCATTTTAGGGTATTATGCCTTTCTTAAACAACACAATTAATTGTCAACTCTATCTTCCTCAAATCTTATGGCCAAATCGAATAATTCTTTACAAATCAAATTTCGAATTGTTTTCCTGTCTACTTGAGTTATTCAAGTCATGAAAATTGTATTCATTTCTCGTTGTTCTGTATTTTTCAGCTTCTCGCTTGATTTTTTTTCACTGGCTTCTCGGTTTATTGTTGTTTTTCTTCTTTTCAAATTTACCTCATCTGCTTTCTCTCACAATTCTATTCTGCAAGCTTCAAACTGTGTTTTGATGGTATTGTTTTAGTTTGAGCCTGCTTAATGATTAGTGTTTTCGTTTGAGCTTCATGTGACTAGCTTCACTATCAAGTATCTCTGCGCTTGTTCATACTTGCGTCCAATTCAACATTCAAATGTGTGGCCAAATAGCAATAATTACATTTTATTCAATCTTTTCAAAATCTGATGTAGAAAATCTGTACTCTCAGCAATAACGCCTAGGTTAAACGATATCATGATGATATTGAATTACAGTAGACAACTACACAATCAAATACGTTGTTTGAAAGCTTTGTTGATAGGTATCTAGCATATTCGAGATAATTCAAATTTATGAAACCAAAATTTTCACTGAATTTTGACAATTGTTTGGTTGTTATCATATTACAATTCCACGGACGAGTCAAAAATTTTTGTTACGATCAATTCACACACGAAATGATTAAACAAAATGAACAATTTGAAATATTTTTATTTATCATACTCGGGGATTTCCCTTTCAAAAAAAAAAAATAAACATAACGTTTATTTTAAAATGATAGTAAAGCTTTCACAAATCACAAAATTATCTTTTAAATGAATTAAAGATACATTTTAAACTAAGTAGTTGACAACGCTGGTGTATAACGGTTGTGTCGATCACAAATCGGACTAACTGAATATCCTATCGCAACTGAAATGAGATAGTCCACACGATCGACATAAGCGTAATCAGATATATAGATCCATCAGATGATTCCAAGAATGTCCTAATAATAGAAAATCAATGTTATTGCGAATAAATGTCCCAATTGCAGAGACTATACATGTGTAACAAAATCCCAGTATGAAACATGTTGGAGCATAACTTCACTGTATATGACAGGTCTACAATTATTCTCAATTGAAGGCATATATAAGCATGACCCAGACTCATGGATTATACCATTCCTCAGATTAATCCATGGAATAGAGGCATGGTCTTCCCTCAGCATGATCTAATAAAGTTCTAACTAACTGTCGAAACAAATTACAGTATTTATATAAAATTCCTATGTCCATAATAAAACATGGACATACTAGAATTACACATGAAGCATTTTATGATATTTTAACACAAACATTTCCACAATACTTCCTAAATATGGTCAGTATCTCCACATAGTATGAATCACAGTAATACACTCTTTATTATGCTGATCAGCTGCAGGGAGAAGTACATTTTCTGGTGTAGTAACTACTTTCCCAGAAACCTTTCTTACTTTTCAGAACTACTGTAGACATTGAAAATTGTCATTGTTGCCAGCGAGCGGATTTCACAAGCACATTAAAATGCATTTATATTATTAATGCAGCTACATAATATAACTGTAATAATAATATATCACACAATATTTCGTATCATGAATATTTAATTAGATCTGAGATTTCATCGCAACATTAAGATATTATAGCTTAGTGAGATAGTTTAGAGTTTTGTCACGACGGACAAATTTTGCAATAAACATGAAGATAACAATGCGATAGACCATTCTTGTACAAATAATATCACAATTTTCTGCTTTTAGCAACGGGTGTTTGAATCATATAATTACTTGCAATCAAACTCAAGACAGTTTAATGATTGTAAATAAGGACAAAATCAATATTTTTCAAAAAATGTCCTTCCTGACAGCAAGTGTCAAACACCTCTATTCAACAGTGATGATTCCAGTCGGCTTTTCGCGGACCTAACCAAATAAACAAATGTAGATTATTGGGAATTTAATCATCAATGAAGATTGACAGTATTTATATAAGAATATAAAAATGATTTTTTTTTTGCACTAATGCTGACTTTAGCCATTAGGTTTAACGCACATGTGAAAGTGAGGTTTGCGATTGGGACAGTCATCAGTCATAAAGCCATGCGCATTAAAAGAGTCAAGTGCGGAATTTTAGTTAATAGATATGATCTGCAACTGACACAAATTCCTCAGATATACTTTAATTCAATGGATATAAAGGATTCCGATTGATTTATAATTATCATGTGCAGGTATAGTTACGATGAGCTCTGATTTATTTTAGTTTTGGTTTTCTAGCTTGTTGTGATAAAAGGATCCTTTGAACGAATAGATGCATCTTTCAGTAATGCTTGAAGCGTGAAAGGCTTCATGGTCTAGCCAGATAGCTAATCACAATGTGCAGCATAGGCGTACGCGGATATTTCAAGGGCGGGGGGGGTGTTTTTCCTCGGAAATATCTAGTATCCAATATTTCCCGGTTACGCCAGCCGCGAAGTCGAAAACTCGCATCAGGGGGGGGGTGGTATGACATATTTTTTTTCAAATCCAACTCCGACAACTCGGTCAGCGGCGGGGGGGGGGGGGATTAGTGACGAAAATTGTTTATTCAAAATCAAGGTCCAAAATTTTTCGGTCACACCCCGACCTCC
The DNA here is from genome assembly GCA_001188425.1 of Eucidaris tribuloides. Classification (NCBI taxonomy): domain Eukaryota; kingdom Metazoa; phylum Echinodermata; class Echinoidea; order Cidaroida; family Cidaridae; genus Eucidaris; species Eucidaris tribuloides. Next base: position 45,912 of record JZLH01S0025568.1, on the reverse strand, counting down.
GAAAACTCGCCTCAGGGGAGGGGGCGGAGGATTATGAAAATTATTTTCCAAAATCACCTTAAATTCAATTATTTCACATTTTCAAACCCCATTTGAACGAAAAAAAGGGGAGTGATATCGTGAAAAAGGGGTTTTGGGGTGTTAACACCCCTTCGGTCAAAAGGCGAGTGTGTTGACACCAAACACATCCCGCTGCTACGGTATGATGTGCCAGCTGGGTTTTGTCTTGTTGTTTAACCTGGACACATTCGATTTTTATCTCGGTCAGGGGCGGCGTCACATAGGAGACCGAGTGGAGCCGATTCTAAAATATTCTGTGAAAATTCATTAAAATCATGAGGTTTTCTACGGGCGGTTAGTCTTGAAATCTAGTCTTTTTCTTTACCATGCATATTCCCGGCAGCTAATGGTTTTTCCTGTTGGTTTCAAAAATCGCCCAGTTTATTTTTACGTGTGCACTCATATGAAATTGACCGGACACATTTATTCAATTATTTGAGCAATTTATTGTTTAGATCAATCTGTATTCGTCCAGATTAACTATTTGAACCGCTTTTGGAAGGCAGTGGCCTACAATTTATATTCAGATTACAAAATAAAATTTGACAGTGTGAGCCAAATTTTCTAATGTTTTGAAAGCATTTTTGGCTATTAAAACCGTATATTTCAAATATTGCAAATAAAGATGACGTCATTAACACAAGAATGAAAAATGATGTGAATCTACAATTGCATTATAGCATATAAGAGGATGACAGATGACCTTTCTTAAGCTATCAGGAAAATTGAACAAGTTCGTTACTAAGATACAGGCAATAATTGTTCCCAGATTTCAGCGCCCTCAAAACGATGGATAAACTTTTGAAAAAGTTAAGTGATTTTACATGATGTGTCCCAATTGTGAAAGAAAATCGTAGATCTAAATGAGTGTTTTTCTAGTTAATCTTGTTTTCCATCGAAGAGGAGAGCACACATTGAAACAAAAATCATGGCAACCAGACGTAGAATAGAGATCAATAAGGAGCGGGGGGGTGCCAGGTAGAGCCTCTGGACCACGAATTAACTTCTATACTGAGCAAAAAGCAAGCAAAAAATTGTGGGGGTTGGGGAGATCATTGACTATAAGACTTAGCGAACTTTCATATTTATATAGGCCTTTCTTCATTACCACTCTGTTAGGGCTGCCAAAAGTATAAGATTAGAAATACTTATCTCTGTGACTGACGGAATAAATTCTAGCAATACTCCATACTTGAATAATACAACTACAGTTGTATCATAGGGAACATGAATTAAAACAAATTGCTTAACATATTTCAATTTCGTATATATTTTAGATAGTATTATATATTCGGGCGGATGCGCGGTCGCTACTTTGTTTGTCAATTACTATAAACAAAATTTCCAATTTTGGACATATCTCTAGATCCAAATTTCCAGAGTAGCCTTATATGTACTTTTCTAGTTCGCTGAAATCAGTTGAGGTTTACAGAGCATGAAATACAATTATATACCAAAATGGTAAAATGCGCTATTAATCTCCCGACGCCCAAGAATAATACGCTCTTAGATGCTTGTTTTACTACTTTAACCCTTGGGACGATCATCGGGGGGGGGTGGCGTCAGAGGGGCAGTCTGCACTCCCCAATGAAAATGTTGGGGAATTCCAATAATTTTTGTGAAAACTGCGAAATATCCTTAAACGTATGCAAATATTGTGAAAAAGCTAAGTTAGTGTTTATATATTCTATCTCAATTTAAAGCGGTTTACTGTTGCAAACATGCGTAAAATTTACTGTCATACATGTTTTTCGTATCATTGGATGTAATAATAATAATAATAATTATGATAATATAATTAATAATAATAATAATAATAATATAATAATAAATAGATAATAATATAATAAACATATAAATATAATAACAATAATAATATAATTAATAATAAAGAAGATGATATAATAAATAAAGGAAATATAATAATATATAATAAATAATAATGAATAATAATAATAATAATAATATTTTTTTTTATAAATAATAATAATCAATAATTAAAAAATGATAATGATAATTAATATAATGAAATAATCAATGTGATTTTTGTTAGCGCCATTATTCATTTTAGTGTTAACATGCTCAAGGCGCCATATGACGACAGAAGAAACAGGCAGAGAGAAAGTAACAAAGAGACAGACAACAAATAATAATGTTGGAGAGAAGTCTATCATCTTTAATTAGTAGCCTTATCCTCCTTACCACTGTATGTAACATAGAGGCCGCTTTCTTCTTCGCGGATGTGGTCTTCTTTCGTAAGACCGCTCAGGTAATTATTGGCATGTTTGCTTGTTGGAAGTCTATCCAATCCATCAGAACCATTTAATGTGAAATGTGAAACCGGATTAATATGCTAACGTGAATTGACACCCCATCCCTATATGGTGAAAAAATACTAAATTTTATGTTCCATCCCCTTTGTCGTAGGTGCGCCTGCATTTGATAATCTCTCCGCCTTGGAAAAGGAAGGACAAAGAATATTCATTGATTTCATTTCAAATAATTTGAATAATAAACTTCATTAGGACATCATTATAGAAAGATCCCTTCAACTCAAAATGCATGCGTTATAGTGTATGTTTCAATACTTTTAAGTATAGGGAGGGTACTTATATTTGTACTACTATGTACTAATACTTCAACCCCTACTTATTCTGATACTGGAATCGAGAGTGATCCTCACCGTTAAAATCAATGTCAATACTTGTTCATTAAATACCAATACAAATGACATTAATTTCGTTAATGTAATTAACATAAATATCAATAATAATATTAAAAACATCATTACAGTACTAAATGTGATTAGAATGTACGGGATAATTGAACAGACTTAAACGCTTATCACCAATTAAAGCACAAGCATAGATTTGGTCGATCAGATAAATTTTGTTACGAATCTTTCACAAAGTATTCTCTTATCGCCCCAGCCCTCAGAAAACGACATCAAACCTACTGAACCTACTGAAAATTGTTTATACCAACAAATTATGTTTTAATTACAGGAGAACATCTAGCGTTATACCTGTGGGAAATTTCGAAGTCCCCCTATCATCCCCCTCCCCGTCGACATTTTACATTTTGAGTAATTCCCCCCCCCCCAAAAAAAAAAAAATGGGAGAGTTTCTGAGCGATTTTCAGGGCATTGATAGATTATTCAGGTGTGTCAAAGAATTTCATGTTTTTACTAGTTAGTTACCAAAACTATGCCTTGGCTTTAGTGCCGGCCCTTTTCAAATTCATCTTACCATTTTAGTGCAACTTTTTGTTCTGCCTCTTTGCATAACGTCCGTCTCTTCTCTTCACGCGGTACCTACGGTGTTGTTTGTTGTTGACGATATGTTCTTGAAATGATAAAGTGGACACACTTGACGGCAAAGATGGGAGCTATTAATGACAGATATTGCACAAGAACGTGATATCACCATGGTTTGCATACAAATAACAGTGTGCGACATTGCAACGAAATTCAGTGCAGAAGATACATTAGACTGTAGGGCGAAGCCAGTTATCGTGATTTTCCGTAGTCCTATCAGTGGTATTTTACAAATCCCTGATGATGATTAGTTAAATATTACTAAACCCCAAAATAGGGTTTGTTCTCCTGATACCATGTGGGCGTTTTTTGAGAGTATTAATTAATTATGACGGTTATTTATAATCTCGTGACAGTGTACAAACTACCGAGGGACTTTCAAACTGTGCAAAAAGATATTACGTGGCTGGAATGTCAGTCCGTCATATCCTCGTTCGCAAAATTGGGAGTGCTTTACAAACTATGCAGTCACAATGCTTCTGTGAAACCACATATATTTGAAAACTGAATAGGAACTTTGGTGAAGCATTTGACCGCAACTATTGTATAGTGGTGGACTGCCTGAATGTTTTTGTTAAAGTTCATTCAAAAGAACGCCTGTACTTTCCGATACGAAATAGAGCCACGGGCCTTCATGAGTATTAGTTAAGGCCCTGTCACATTAGCGTTTAGAGTCAACGTGTGCCCATGCAGCGTATGGAGTCGCGAAATTTTGGCTAAGTCCAAACACGCTCAAGCACGCTCAAATTCCAAGTCAAAAAGGTGTGAAAACTAATGACTAACGCATGATGAACGAATGGTAATCGCATATCTAGCGTCCCACGTTACGAGTGATAGCGCGTGTGCAGTGTGAAATGATGAAGAACTCTCTATAGTCAGGTTCATTATGTAATTTCGCCGGATTTTTTTGGAGAGTCTGGAAACTTTATATATTTGGAAAGCTTATTGTATGAGCAATCAGAAAAACAATGTTTCCATTTGCACCGAATGGTTTAAAAAATGCGTTGCCATGGTAACGGCATATTATGGCAATAAATCAGGCAAAAATCTTGCGGATCAAATTACTTTCTCAATTTTTGACCATTTTTCATGAAATTTGGCACACATATTGGTTTTGAGATGAAAATGTGCTATAAACATTTTTTAAACATGTCTAAAACTGCGTTGCCATGGAAACGGTATAATACTGCAATAAATCCGTTGAAAATCTTGCGGATGAAACTTCTTCGTCAACTTTTGACCGTTGCTCATGGAATTTGGCACACTCATTGCTCTTGGAATGAAAATGTGCAAGACACATTTTGTTTAACATTTTAGAAACTGCGTTGCCATGGAAACTGTATATTATGGTAATAAATCAGGTAAAAGTATTACGCATTAAACTACTTCGTCAATTTTTTTACCCATGCTTATGATCAATTGGTGGATCAAACTACTTCGTCAACTTTGACCGTTGCTCATGAAATTTGGCACACACTTTGATCTTAAGCTGAAGAGGTGTAAGATACATTTTTGTAATGTTTCAGAAATCGCGTTGCCATGGAAACGGTATATTATGGTAATACATCCGTTAAAATCTTGCGGAACAAACTACTTCGTCAACTTTTGAGCGTTGCTCATGGAATTTGGCACACTCATTGCTCTTGGGCTGAAGATATGTAAGACACATTTTGTTTAACATCGTCCAGAAAGACTCGGTTTGCCATTGGAAACAGTAATAACTATGGCAATCCAATCAGGTAAAAGTAAACCACCGTCAAACACTCGGTCAAAGTCATACCATTGCTCATGGATCATTTAAGCTGGTCAACACTTCGTCCAACTTTTGACGGCGTGATTGTCATAACGAATATTTGGCGCAGCACTCTTTGGGTCTGGCGCTGAAAGAGATATGTAAGACACCATTTTGTCGTTACAATCAGAAACTGGTGTTGCCATCGGCAAACGGTATACTTATGGTAATACATCCCGTTAAAATCTTAGCGGAAGCAACAACTTTCGCAACTTACTGAGCGTCTGCATTGGGAATTTTGCGGCACACATCATTGCTCTTGGCTGAAAATATTAAGACACATTTGTTTAATCATCTCAGAAACGTGTGGTTGCCATGGAAAAATACACGGTAATACTATGCAGAATAAATCAGTACGTATTGCAGCATGATCAGGAAGTAACCAAACACTTTGCACACTTATATAAACCGCCATAATACTAGAAATTTATAACCAATAATGATTATGTAATTTTCAGGTATCATCTAAGACTAACACCGAATTATCAAGAAACTAAAAATTAATAAACTTGATATCTCTACATATAAAACTGTAATTTTACGATTAATTAACCGAGAACACGACTGGTCAAACTATCCCAACTGTAAAATAACTCAAATAACTGCTAGATGCAGATTTGATAGCCATTCAGGGTAAAGCTGAAGAATTTACAGCACTAACGCCCAATGTTTGGTAACAAGAATTTTGTGGTATCTTCATTGGCATATCGATGAGTCGTAATATATTATTTGTTGTATAGAGAAAGTTATGCATGCCTGACAGAACTTGTATTGTAGGACGTCAAAAGTTATATAATGTAAGAGAAATCAATATGTATCTTAAGAACAGACTTTTTAACTTGTCTTAAAAAGTGTTGAACAACGAAATGAATTGTTGATTCAAAGTTGAACTAAAATGCATACTACATTTACAATAAACCATCTTCCAAGCACAAAGTAAGATAACTAATTCTGTGAATATATTGCACTCACAATTCTTAGTCTCGGAGCCACAGCGCACGAGAGTGCAGCCATGTCATCATGTAGCTTTCCCGCGGGGGCATTAGCAGTAGAATCACGTCATCAACGGAGCCATGCCAATCAAATGACATTGATATGAATCCATCAACAGCAGCATATGACTTGCTTGCAACCATCAACAAGGTGACACCTGTGAGCACGCTCGAAGAAGTAGTGTCCGACCTGGGTTTGGGCGCTTCTGTCAGGACAACAGTAAGTTATATCCCTGCCAAAGCTGAAGCCTAGCTGATTCCTCCACAGCGCTCTCCATTCTGAATAAAGAAATAGCACAATCCAATCAGATTGGTCAGCTAGGAAAGTGACAAAGGGTCTGCTCTACTGCAATATGTGGTGTTTGTCTTGTCACGCAATGGCAGAAGATCTACATGGTATGGAATGATAGATAGACTCTGAGCGTCGCCCTATCATCCACAGGGTGGTGCAACTGGTCTCGGAAAGCCTCTTCTGTCTGATAACTGCTGTAAATCGTTCCCATGCCTAGGTAACAGCAATGTTGCTCGAATTTCTTCTTGACTTGAAGTTCACGCTGATCGGTTATGTGAATCCATATGTTATGTTCGGCTCATGCAGGAGTGCGTCTTTGTCATCAATTTCGGTCCTCCTAGTTTTTAGGCCTGTCAGTAGCCCTGAGTTAGATAGCATCGATCGTGGTACTACATTCAGAGCGGAATTACCTAGATTCACTGTGACATCTAAATTCTATACTAATGCCTGCCTTGTGAAGTTTTGTTATCTCTTTTTACTTTATTACCATCGGCTGCTCTGTAGATTGTCTCGATGTGCCTTTTCTTCATCATGACACTCCATTGGAGGCCTCGCTTCCTGGGCCAGTAGGTCCACTTGGTACCATTTTAAGACCACTGATCGACCCATGCGCCCTACGGATCATGCATGATAGAGAATATAGACAGTTGATTTCCTTCGATTCGTTTAGAGACAGACGTCTGTGTGGCAAAGGCTTTGAGGATCTTCCTTTCAGCCACTTACTATTGAATGAATGTGACAGATTCCAAACTTTTGTGCGCAAGCATTATTACGCTAAGTGGTGTTCAATACTTCCCTAGATAGGTATGGTAGGTAAGTTAAGATGTAGAAATCCGAATTTCAGGTGCACACTGTAACACAGGACACTCTTCAAGGGACAACGCATCTTAAATATATGGGTGAGCTAACCATCCAGGTGAAAGTATCAGCGACTGGATTGATATGTATTCCACGAGTATAAGTTCAAAAATGAGATTTTTCTGGTAAAAAAAAGAATCAAAATACTACTTACACAAGCACATTTCTATTTACCGATGTGGTTTTTTATGGGTTTTGTATCCCAATGTCTGCATATTTACGATAAAAATATATTGTAGGAGTTTAAAGAGATTTGCACGTTGTGTGAGATGGGAATAGATCCAGTCACGCAAAATAAAAAACGGGGACAGATATATTTTGTTCAGGCAGCTATTGACACTGTGCCAAAGTTGGAACGAGTCCTAGGAGTCCTCATTTTTCAAGTACTGTATCGATCTGTTCGACATCACAGTAGCTATCGATAGTAAAAATGGAGCTGATACCAACTCTATTCATTGTGGAGCAATAATTCCACTCATAAGAAAGAAAATATATATTGTTTGAGACCAGATGAATTTTCACGATTAGCCACCATTTTCGTATGTCGCCATCACCATCTAGCAGTGAATAGCACAACCCCGTCAGAGCAGCCCCCGCCCAACACATTTAAGACTTTAATCAAATAAAATACTAGTTCCAGAATTATAGTCCCCAGTAGATGGGCACGTAACTGCCGGCGTACTCCAAGACATTTTGACTTATATACAATAAGAATTGAATGGTGGTTTGTGTTGAGCTTTTTGAGGTAAAGTGTAACCCAAACAGCATTTTAATATTCTATATGCTTCGCAAACCTCTGCCTCGCTTGATGGGGCTATGAGTCATGCCATTTGGTCTAGCTCCAAGAAGACTAGGCCACCTCAGGTGTACCATAATTTCAAGAACTCGGAGCAGGGAGAGAGTAGTTCGTAAACCAACAGAACAGCATCTCTATCCCCTAAAGGGATCATCCCGACCCAAGTTTGGGTTACATCCATCCGATGTGCTAAGAAGAATGATGTAAATGTGACTGAGAAGTTCCTACCATAGGGGCCCTCCCCCACTCCGTTTGTCTAGCACAAATCTTATACAACAAAGTACTCCCACGAAGCACGTGACAAAGTACTCTAAACAATAAGAAATGCATCTATACTTACATACGCTACGACCGTGTGAGATGTATGTGCCATGACTTACATCAACCAACTCCTATAAAGTATTTCCGCAATGTGAATTGCGGTAAGCATTCAACATATAGAGAAATAAGTAAATTCACCCTTGGTTCAAGATTGGCGCAACTCCCTCAAAGATTTGTACTATTTGCTATGATCCTCCCCTGGTGCAAGTCGAATGTAGTCCACGAACGACATGCAAGTGACCCAGTATAAATACTAATGATACTCGTAACCAGCCCTGCGTATAAGCACAGCTAAAGCATTGAACATTTTGAATGAACCGCGTAGCCAATATTTCAAAGTCTGAATCATTCACCATCAAAGTTTTACTTGTATATATATCTCCTAAACGATTTGAATAATAGTATGTAAATTTAAGCCCACAAAGCGCAATGAATGAAATCGAATGCTCTGCTATCTCACCGACATGATGAGAGAAGCCGTGGAACTCCGAGACACGAAATCGTTCTGTTCCAGCGAGCTCTTTTAAACGGCTCCAGGAGAGCTAAATTCCAAATACAATTAGGACACAACAAGAATCATTCGCCATATCGTAAAACTTGAAGGCGGGCATTCTGTTGCATGCTTACAATTGAAAGTGTGTAAACCGCATTGGCGTACAGAAGAAAATCCAGGTAAGCTTCATTCACGCATATAACTCGAACTTGAGGTAACTTTTCACGTTGCTTCTTATTTTACACATAAAGTTAGGAGGCAGAGTAGATTCTCAGTTTGTGGCACATCAAACTAATAGATTAAGATAATTATTGTATAAAGAGAGGGATGATGAATTTTATGTAAGGTGGCCATGCACATTCAATATTCATAAATCAAATTATTGAATAGGCCCAAGTCAATTGCGAGAATGGTTATTATTTCCATGGCAATGCGTTTTCATGACAATAAATAGTTCTTTCACATGTTTAACCCAAGACCTGTGTGTGTGGTTGCCAATTTCATGAGGCAAGTGTCAAAGAAGTGACGAGCCCGTTGCTGCGTAATGATTTTTACCGCCGATTATGGCCATTAAAAATATTAACCGTTTCGCATAGGCTAATGCAATTCGAACATTTAAAAATGTATCTGCACAATCTGTCAGCTTAAAGACACTATATACACACTGGTGGAAGACCCATTTAAAAAATTGTTGAACTTTGCTATCTTACAATCTGACAGTGTTTGCATGACAAATAAATACGAGAACACAAAAGTGTGGACAGTTATGCTGTCATAGGACAATAATGTGAAGATACAAATTGCACATTAATTTTTATATCGGCGGCGGATAGGAATTCTCAACACAGCAGTCTAATGGAGAAAAGCTGGAGAATGGTCTCTCATGATTTCACTTTTAATAAGCGACTAAATGCCTGGGGTCGCTCTCCACACGGCCTTTCCTCCCACCCTGTCCAACAACCTCAGAAATGCAGCGCTAAACCGTAACCTACATTACAAATTGCAAACCCAAATGGTGTACCACATCAAAAAGCTACCCTAAGTGGAGTAACTCGCGGGAATCCCTTCATTCTGATCAAACCAACTGCATCAACAGGGAATCCACTAATGATTACCTAATGTGTAAGACAGCTGGAAGCACTAATTTGATACCCCACCCAAGTGCCTTTCATCTAAAACATGTCATTGCGCAACCCGAAGAGGTTCACTTTACATATTCATAACTTAATCTCCAATTACAACGCTTCATTTTTGGAGATTGGTTAATTAGATCGACCAAAAAAATTGTACCCTAATGGCCCGTAATGCTACATAACCCAATTAGAGTACTTAAATGGCGTGACATGTTGAGAAAAGGCTACCAAGGCGATTCACCAGCAAATCGGCGCAAATAAGCTCTCTATTTCCAAAAGACGTCGACGACGCCGAGGGCTGGAAAAGGGACCATTAACGCGCTTTTTCTGGACGCAAGGTGCGTAGCAGGCGTGTTGGAGAGGCGACCGCCCGGACTTAATGATTGTTTACCATCCTGCATATTTTTTCAGGGCTCATTTTTAGGCCGTATCAAAGACCTAGTAGCATGGGACATCATGTATGCTTTAGATTTTTAAACTGGAAACATTGCTATAAAATGGCCTTAAGAACCAAAGTGTGTTGCTAAATTCATGAAGCAAGTGGTCTAAAGTTGACGAAGTATTTGATCCCAACTGATTCAATGAGCTTGGTAAAAAATTGATGAGTAAAGTTTTTTTAATGCGTAATCACTGTTACCTCCATAATTATACCATAATACTTTCCATGGCAACGCAGTTTCTTGAAAATTTTAAACAAAATGTGTGCTACATACTCTCCTCACCCAAGAGCAATGAGTGTGCCAAGATTCGTCATGAGCAACGGTCTAAAGTTGAGAAGTGTTTGTTCCGCAAGATTTACGCGGATGATTACCATAATATACGTTCCATTGGCAACGCGATTTTCTGAAAATTACACATATGTTATCTTACACCTCTTCCAGCTTAAGACCAGAAGATTGCATCAATGAGAAACGTCAAAAGTGACGAAAGTAGTTTGACCAGTTAAAGCATCTGCCGCAGATGTAGAAACTTTAAATTTAAAGAAGTCTGTCTTAAAGCACATATTGTATTTCATTTATATATATAACTTTAACAGCATGATTTTACTAGTCAGCATTACGCCCTTACCATACAGTTTGCTAGGCATCATACTTCTCTATAAACAGATAAATATACACCAATGGAATGCCGATGAAATATACCAAAATTTTGATATCCAACAACTTGGGTTAGTCGTAAGATTCTACTTCTACCCGAATTGTGTACTCAAAGACGCATTAGCATTATTTGATGGCCATAACATGGATTTTCAGGCGTTTCTGTTAATAATGTAATTAATAAGTTAATGTACGACAAGATTATCAAGTTATTAAAGTTTCTTGATAACGGAGTCTTAAGATGGATACTGAAAATTACAAATCAATTGGTATACGAATTTAAGGAAGTTTATGGCGTTTAAAGTGTGCAAAGTGAATTGGGTCCTCTATCATGCCTGACAAATACTTTACCTTGATAATTCCTATGCAGTATACCGTTTCCGAGTGCAAGCACAGTTTTGAAATGTTAAATCTAAATTGTGTCTTACATATCTTCAGCCCAAGAGCATGAGTGTGCAATTCCATAGAGCAAACGCTCAAAGTTGACGATAGTTTGTTCTCAAGATTTTAACGATTATAATCCCATAATATACCGTTCCTGATGGCAACCATTTTCTGAACATTACAAAATGTAATGTGTCTTAACACTCTCAGCCAAGACCAAAGAGTGTGCCGAAATTTCATGAAAACGGTCAAAAGTTGACGAAGGTAGTGTTGACCAGCTAAACTGATCATGAGCAATGGTAAACTGTACGAAGTAGTTAATGTGTAATACTTTTACCTGACTTATTGCGCATAGTATACGTTCCTGGCAACTGCAGTTTCGACATTTAACAAAAGTGTCTTCACATTTCTAGCCCAAGAGCAATGTGTGTGCCAAATCATGAGCAAACGGTGCAAAAGTTGACGAAGTAGTTCCATCACGGAAGATTTTACAGATATATTACCATAATATTACCGTTTCCCATGGCAACGCGATTTCGAAACATTACAAAAGTATCTTAATAACCTCTTCAAGCTTAACGATCATAAGGTGTGCCAAATTCTATGAACAACGGTCAAAGTTGACGAAGATAGTTGATCCCCAATTGATCACATAAGCATTGGAAAAAAATTGAGCGAAGTAGTTATGCGTAAAACTTAACCTGATTATTCATAGATATACAGTTCCTGGCAAACGCAGTTTCTAATGTAAACAAAATGTCTGCACATTCTTTCCAAGAGCAATGTGTGTGCCAAATTCATGAGCAGCGGTCAAAATGACGAAGTAGAGTTCCATCCGCAAGATTTAACAGGAATATATACCATAAGTATACCGTTCCATCGGCAACCGCGATTTCTGAAACATACAAAAATGTAGCTTACACCTCTTCACTAAAGATCACAGTGTGGTGCCAATTCATGAAAGCAACGGCCAGTTGACGAAGTAGTTTACATCCCAATTGATCACACAGCATTGGTAAAAAAATGCCACGAAGTAGTTTAAGGTAATACTTTACCCTGATTTATACCATAATATACAGTTTCCATGGCAACGCAGTTTCTAAAATTGTTAAACAAAATGTGTCGCACATCTTCATGTCCAAAAGCAATGAGTGTGCCAAAATCATGAGCAACGTGCAAAAAGTTGACGAAGTCATGCCATCGCAAGATTTTAAACAGGATTTATGGCAAATTATAACCGTTCCATGGCACGCAGTTTAGACCATGTTAACAAATGTTATAGCACATTTCATCTCAAACCAAATAGTGTTGCAAATTTCATGAAAAATTGTCACATATGAAAAAGTATTTGATCTCGCAAGATTTTTGCCATGCTTTAACTGGCCGATAATAGGTATTACCAGGCAACGCACTTTTAAGACCATTCGGTGCAAATGGAAACATTGTTTTTCTGATTACTCATCTATAAGATCGAGAAAATATAAAGTTCCCAGACTCTCCAAAAATCCGCGAAAAGTTTAAAATTCGAAATAGTGAAACCTGACTACTACGGAGACTGTGACGTAAAGCAAAGAAAACGATACGGCGTTAGCTATACGTAGCGCAGCGGGCGGACAATCTCTAGGGGGGAAACGGGGGACATGTCCCCCCCACGAATTAAGTGGGGATCACAATATCAACATTCCCCCCATCGAATTTACAGAATACATGTGTGCATTAATACAAATTGTTAATAGTGCTGGGGTTGTTTTTTCCTCCTCTTTCACACACTATCTCACTTTCCGATCAAATAGTCCAATATTGTCATTGGCCTGGTAATAAAATTCAAAATTTTCGCGCGCGCTCCGCGCGCAAATTTCCATATAAGACAATAACTATTTCGGCGTGCAAGCGCCGATAGCCTACATGTGTTGCATAACCTACAAATTTAATACGTCTCTGATTGTTTCTCTTCAACCCCCAATTTATTTTCTGTACAAGTCCCAATATTTCATGGCCTGGTAAAAACAGTCAGACTTTTTGGTGCTCAGCCGCCAAAAATTGCCATATAGGATAAATTTCGCGCAGTGCCAGAAAATCTTAACAATGCGGTAAGCTAAGGTTTTGTCGTCTTGGCTAGTTTTTAAACATATTCTGGCATTACTTTGTAAGAATTTTTCAAGTTGTCTTTCTTCTTTCTGTTATTTTTGGGGGGGGGGGGGCAAAAGCAAGAACTATAAGATTATTGGCGCGCTCCGCGCGCAATTACAGTAAACCATGTACATTCGAATTTTTCCGCGAAAGTTGGCGCCAAAAACGTGAACTCATATAGTTAGTGCACCCGTAACTGTTTGTTAAACATATTCCAACTTGTCACTCCTCTTTTTTCTTTTTTTTTTGGGGGGGGGCAATATATTGCCCCAATATTATATTGCGTGGTAAGTCATTTTTCGGCGCTCCGCGCGCAACATTAACAATGTAGGCTCGAGCAAAGCGCGCGAAGAAAATGTGGATTTGTAGCGCTTACGGTGTATTTCAAACATAATGTCAGAGTTTTGGGGAGGAGGGACAACACACAAATAAGACCCAAAGTATTGTATTGCACGCGTAGAATATGTCGCGACAGCAAGATTAAGATGAGTACGTCGCTAGCAATGCAAAATGATATTGTTTTACGTTTATTGGTTTTTACTGCTTGCGCTACTGTTTAAACATATTCTTGCAATTACGTGTAAGAATTTTTCAATTTGTTCTTTTTTTTAGGGGGGGCAAAAGCAAGAAGTATCATAAAATTTTCGCGCGTCCGCGCCAAATGCGTAATAAAATATACCTCATATTTTTTTCACAAAGCCACTTCAACGAAACTCTCTCACAGCGGTGATCCTTCCCCGCCCCCCAAAAACAAGTTCTACGTTAAAAATTATTACAGAAACTGAAATAGTCAACAAACATGAATATTGATAGAAATCAGATATCACTTAATATGTCTTATCCATGCCCAGAAACCCGTCTTACGATGCGTATTTTCACAAAGGTTTCTGCCGGTGGGAGGAGAAACTCCCCTCCCTCGTTGCATATGTCTCCTCGCAAGAACACAAGTAACAGATTTCATAAATGTTTGTACATCTTTGAAACGTGACACAACCCTAACAATTCAATAAATTTAACTTAAAATATGTAGTACCAAATGTATTACTAACTGATCACTTTTTTTCTCAAGTTCTACCTGGGAGAAAGAGTATCCCCTTCCACACACTTCCCCGCTCGGTCTGATTCGCCCCCTTCAAGTATGCACTACAATCCTACACTCTTAAAATGTTGGCCAAATACGTCCACACAGCAATTGGTGAAGACTTACCAATTCCGGCAGTTTTCAACCAAAATTGTGCTTGGGTAAACACCGTACCCTGTATTGTTTAAACTTACCAGATTGGATACATATTGTAACCATCTGTTATTTTGTTTCCCAACATTTTAAGAGTGTACTCCTGCTAAACCATAACCAGGAAAAAGTATTACATGCCTAGAATCCGTCTTTTCGATCGTATTTCAAAAGTCTGCGCGGAGGGAGTATCCTTCTCCACACCCTCAACCGTCAATTGATCGCTCCCCAAGTTATGACACTACCAAATCCATAATCTTGCTAAGAATATACCAGTGAAATTATGTATTTTATTATGCCTCTGTGAACACGTCCTTTTCTATGCATACTTTCAAAAATTAGTTCGTGGGAGGGGTATCACCCCCCTCGCAAGAATGACTACTTCAATTACACGGTTTCATAATTCTGTATCTCTTTGAAAACCTGGTCTATATACAATTCCTAATAATCTTATAAAAGCTATACGTTTAAATATATCATTCCCAGCAATGGAACACGTTTTGTGTCCGTATTTTCAAACGTGTCCTGCCGCTGGAGGGGGATCCAACTCCCACGGCCAACGGCATGACCCACCCTCCTCTTCAAAATGTCTAAGTGACCCTGGCTATGAACTTAGGGCGCTCTTTCCGTCTTATGATCCTGTCCCCCGACAAGACTTATCATATGGTTTTAACAATGAAGCTGCTACCAATATAGGGCAAGTGCTATACTCAATTGGAAAATAAAAGCAGTTTTGGATAATTAACATATGACTGTCCATTACAAAAAAAAAATGTGTCATCAGAGTGTCAAAATAGGCTCCTAAGACCCCGCCCGTTGCCCCGCGACCCACCAGGGGCCCTACGGCGGCCCCTGACCCACACCACAATAAGCGAATATTCTAGGGCGTATATCAGGCTGGTTGGCACGGGGAGGTGCGCAACATCTGGGGAGGTGGAACAA